>PGIR01000157.1:0-96438 GCA_002812735.1 Scedosporium dehoogii
AAAAAAAAAGAGAACTACACTCGTCCTCCCCCATACACTACCTTTAAATTCTAGTTCGAAACGAGGCGCAAGGCCCGCCAGTTATTCATACACTGGCTTTCTGAAGGGTCTGACATCTTCCACATATCCGGAAATCCAGGATCCGGCAAGTCGACGTTGTTCAAGTATCTCTGCACACAGTCGTGGACTCGAGAATATTTGGCGTTCTGGGCTGGAAGCAGACCGCTGGCCATTGCCAATTTTTTCTTCTGGCGCCACGGCACCGGATACCAAAAGTCGTTCAAAGGCCTGCTTCGGTCTCTTCTATACTCGATCCTTGGCCAATGTTCGGAACTTATTGAGAAGATACTTCCGAAACAATGGGAATTGTTCAACAAGGTATACCCATCCAATTCGAACACTAGCACATCAAGCATGCCTTCGGCAGGTTAATGCTTATGAAGGAGGTCTCTGAGAAGCACCGATTCGCATTCTTCATCGATGGTCTAGACGAATTCCAGTGACGGGAGGACAAGCTGGTAGCATTACTATTCCACTGGGTACGCTCAAGTGGTGGGTCTATTAAGATCTGCGTCTCCAGCAGGGGGCTGCCTATAGTTCAGGATCGCTTCTTTGCCTGTCCCAAATTCCAGATACACGCATTAACCCAATTCGACATCCTATTTTTTGTTCGGGATACCTTGAGGCACAATGAGGACGTAAAAGCCGTGGATATTACGGAGGCCATTGGCGAGCTTGGAGAACTCATCGTGCAGAAAGCGGAGGGTGTGTTTCTCGGGTGTCCCTGGCACTGAGGGCAGTGGAACAAGGCATCGTCGCCGGTGACTCCCTTGAAGAGCTTCAGAGGAAGATCGATTTCCTTCCCAGCAAGGTCGAGGATCTTTCGGATTCATATTTGAATTGATACGGAAGGAGGCTCATTCTATTGACCGTCGTCGGGCCATGATCATTTTCTGGAATATCATCTCCTCGATCGAAATATTTTCACGGCGCCATCTGAGATTGCTCGAGCTGTCTTTCTTAGACGAGTTCAACGGTAATCCAGATTTTGTTGTGAGCGTCGCCCGACCCTCATCCCTGGAAGAAATCGAGGAGCGCCTAAAACGGTGCCAGAAACAAATCGACTGCAGCTGTCGCGGCTTTGTTACCGTAGTCTCACAGCTAAATAGAGCGTCCGGTCCCTTTAAGAGGGATGCCGTATCCTTAACCCATCGGCCCCTGGTAGGGTTTCTTCTCAAGCAAGAAATCTTGGAGGTTATAAAGAGAGAGGTCAACAATTTCCCCTTTTTTCAGTTCCGGTGCCAGACTATCCTCGCGGAACTCGAGACCTGTGTGATGAAAATACCCAAAGAGGCGGAATGTTGGTCCACTGCCTTCCAAGAGTCCATATACTACGAGATCCGGCGAAAACTACTTCATATTCGATGATGCTTCTCTTCCGCATCTATTTTCCACGCTGCAAAGGCTTGAGAACTTCGCCCGTAGGCATGCGGGATCTAGCGCGCTACAGCGAATGTTTTTTCTCATTTCCCTGTCAGTGGACATCTGGGAAAGCAGCTTATTTCATCAACCGGGCAAAACTCCTACATCCTTCTGCCTTTCCTTGGTTCCATGCCGCGGCGTATGGACTTTACGAGTTTTCGTCGTTGCTAGAGAACGGTGGCAAAAGCCACTTCGGACTTGATATTTACGACATAGTGGATATGTTCCTCCATACATACATATGTTTAAGCAGCGGCCATGTCCGCCGCCAACTGCCGATAGGACCCGATAGGTTGCTGCGCTGCTTTGCGTTTTAATAGCGCTCTATACTGTTTTAGCGCGCGGATGCTCGTACACTATTTTTCTTCATCTCAAGGCCCGTTATATTCTCGGTCACGAAATTAGCCTCGGCTCTCTAGTAATGACATTCTTGCTTACCTCCATGCTGATGATCTACCTCCGATGGGAAAATAAATAGCGGAAGAATGGCGAGAGGGATGATCGACTGTCCGGGCCGGACGCCCATAGACTCGGCCATCGCCATCCTTCGTTTGCTTACACGATCTGAGCGAAGATATCGGTGTTGCTCCAATGATGCGATATCCAGAAGTATATATAGTTCAGTTTGAGACCCGTCTGTCAAACGACACTGAACTGGAAGAGATAAAAGAGGATCCGGAGTGGGGTTTGCGGATGACGCTGTGCATCACCATTGAGGTTCACCGGTGTCGCACGCTATTATGGTAGTAGTTCCTGTGACGTTAACATTGACCGAAATAAATATTCATCCATAAGGCGGGTTCTGCTTGGAACTAGATACGCAATACAAGAATAGATATTGATACTACCAAAAGTCTAAATAGTGGTATACAGTTAACATCCAACAATACCCTAAAATATGGCTGTTTGAGAGATGTGGTGAATAACATCGGAGACAGAGACATAGGCACTTCAACATCCTGCTGCTGCCTGCGACACCTGATGGCTGATGCTATATGGCAGTCGGCACTCGGGAGCGATTGCATTTGGCTTTGAAAAGAATGGTTTGTCTCTGTTTGCTTGTTTGCTTGCGTATGCAACTGTCAGCACTAAGCTCCTTCGGGGCTTGGGTGAACCATAAGTGGCCTCCTTAGATTCCTTATCGGCCGATCCCTGCTCTTCCTTTTTGAAACAGGTATTAATACTTGTAAAGGCGTTGGCCCCGTCACCCGGTGTCTCCAAGAAACGAGCTGACTTCGATGAAACATTTCCTGGCTTGATCAAATCTCCCAATGGCTTTTGGCAGCATTGGTACGCCTTGGATAGCAGGCTGCGGCCTCGTGGCCCTAGTAGGATACTCTATTGTTAAACTCCTGGCGCACCGTCGATTTTATCGAGACAAGGTACGAGCGACACTGCGCGCGGGCGTGGCCTTGATCGACTCAACAATCACACTTGAGAACGACTCTACTAATTATTAGTTCCTTAGCCCTGCCCGCCTCACTCCCTACTATGGGGCCACCTTCGGCTCATGGGCGAGACCCTAGCAAAGTTCCCGCCGAATATGTATCTCCAAGCCGTTCTCACGCAGCTTAAGAAAGAGCACAACCTCCCCGACATCTGGTACCTAGATCTCTGGCCAATGGGACCAGAATTCATCATCGTTACTTCACCAGACGCCGCTGCGATCCCAACTACAGTCACGGCCTTCCCGCAATGCCGCCTGGTCAAAAATCATTTCTCCACCAGTCTCGGCGAATCTTTTATCGAGGTCACTAACGGGAAGGAATGGAAGGATCTCCACCACATGCTCGCCCCAGGGCTCACGCCTGCCGCCGTTCGGTCCTATCACGATATCATTATCGAAGAGGCCGTGGCACTCCGCAACCGATTTCGAAGACTCGCAACGTCAGAAAAGGTAATCGACTTTGGTCTCGAATTCGGTAAATTCCCGTTCGAAGTCGTCGCCCGAGTCTTTTTCGGCGAGAGAATCGGCACACAACATGACAACTCGGGGCTGTACGCCCGCGTGAGATCTCTCGCCGACATCCTTGGCCCGAAGAGTGGCCCCAAGGACCCTTTCACGGCCCTCCGAATTCGATTTCAAGAATGGAAAGTTATCCGACATCTGTGGAGGGATATCTTGCCTTATATCGAGCGCCGCTTCAAGGCGCTCCGCCAAGAAAAAGTCATTCCTGATCGCACCACCGCAACGAACCTCGTGGATCGAATGCTCGCTCCCCACGCACAAAATAGCCAGCCACTTAGCAATTCCGCCATAACCCCAATAGTTCACAAGTGCGTCTACGCTAGTCACTGATGTCATATATACCCCTGCTTCTACTGGACGACCCCTTTTTTATTTATTTTTATTTTTATTTTTTTATTTTTATTTTTTTGCTAACAAACCACTCTTAGTGCTCTCGGGTTCATGGCGGCGGGATTCGGAACTACCTCAGACACGATAAGCGTAACTACAGGCCCTCCCCAATGATTCTTGCAAGATAGTGCTTACGAGGGAAACAGTACGCCTACATGTTGCTTGGCGCATTTCCCGAGACCCTTGCGAAACTCCGGGAGGAACACGATCGCGTCTTCGACAGGTCTTTCGACAAAACACTCGAACTTGTCCGGGAGAACCCGGCTCTGCTAAAAGATATGAAGTATACCGCTGCCGCCATTCACGAAACTTTGAGGCTCTTCCCAATCGGCTTCGTCGTCCGGGATCCACCTCCCGATATGTAAGTGTACTCTTGTCGCGGAGACTGCGGTTTTGCTAACCCTTAGGCCATGCCTGCGTTTCTAACATCGCCATCAGGAAATATTTTGAGCACAATGATAAGAAATATCCCATAAAGGGCCAGGCGATCGGAATCTGCGCCCACACCATGCATTTCAATCCCGAAATCTTCCCCGAGCCGACAAGGTTCAATCCCGACCGTTTCACGGACTCCAACCCTTCCTACTCTCGCCATGCCTACAGGCCATTCGAGAGAGGTCTACGGTCGTGCTTGGGCCAGAATCTCGCCATGGAGGAGATGAAGATTGCCTTGTTGATGACGGCGCGCTGGTTCGATTTTGAACTGACCGACCATCAGGTGGCTGAGGGATCCAAGTTTCTACAGTCTGACCTAGAGGCAATACTGGGGATCCATGCTTACCAGACGATGGGCGTCACTGCAAGCCCCCGTGGGCCTGTCCGAATGAAAATCCGTGCCTTGTTTTAGCGTTTACTACGATATCTCTACGTTGGCTCGTCTTAGAATCATATCAGGAATGAGACGTGGAAATGGAGAGGTCCACCGGAGCTGTTTATCATTTGTGGCCGGGAGCTAACTCATCACGGCAGTCGTGTATAAGGCAGTCACCAGATGACCCGAGACCGTGTGCGCGCCTTTACCGTGTTGCTATGTATCGGTTTAAGTTCTCATACGCTCCTGAAATAGACTAGTCATAATCCTATATTATAATTTAGTCTCTGGCAGAACTGCTCGACCTGAGCTGCCGGCGGCATACTTTCTGTTATGAGTCCTAGGCTACTCCTAAGCTCCCGCCCATACACGGGTGGTCCGCCATGAATAGGGAGGAAGAGACGGTGGACTAGGTGCACTGCAGCGTAACTTATACCCTATAGCAAGGATGAGACTTTTTGATCTCGTCCTTCATCTTTACAGTTAGGGCCTAGCATTCTTCATATTTGCAACCTATGGTGTGCACTAGGATGAAGAAGATGATCCCCTAGACTAGCTGGCTTACAAAGGGATATATATATTAGTTAATCTCCTTGTACTTAAGACCTTTACCCTTTAATCTAACTAGAATATTAACCTATTATATTACAATCCGTACACCAGCTCGTGGTATATCAGGTAGGTACAGCTGGTGTAGGGGGTATAGGTGCCTGTTGCTAGTAGAGTAAGGCAGTCAAACAGTATTTACAAGATATTAGTGAGAACTGTATATTCAAGTGTAGGGGTGTAGTTTGTCACGGTCTGGCCGCGATCCGGGCCGCCAGGGGCGGTAAGGAGCGGCAGAATCGGAAGCAAAGTCACGTGAGCGCTTCTTGGCAGTGCGACTAGGCGGACGCATGAAAAGCGATCGCCTATATAAAGGAAAGGCGATCGAGCGGTCGCTAGGAAAGCGATTAGGCAAACACCCTAGAAGCGCCTACACACTAAAGATGGATAGAAGGAATGTTTATATAAAGCTATGATGGTTCCCTGTATCTAGTATATTCTTCCAGACTCTTCAGTAGTTAATTCAAGTACAACTACACCCCTACACTTAAATATGCACTTCTCACTAATATCTTATAAATACTATTTAACTACCTTACTTGTTATAGGCCGACCCTATATAGGTCCAAAAGCAGTAATAGATAGCAGAATACAATAGGTAGGCACAGCTGCCTAATAGGTGCACAAGTTATAGAAGTGATTACTAAGGAATTTAATAATTGCCTATAGTAATTATAGTAATTATAGTAACGAGTACTATAATTACTAGTAGTGATTATAGCTTTATAGTAATAATCACCTAGGAGAGCTTAGAAGGAAAATATCTATATAAATTATAGGTTCTACTATATATCTAGTTTATCTTCTTAGACTCTCTAATAGTTAATTTAAATATAATTATACTTTTATATTTAAATATATACTTTTTATTAATATCTTATAAATACTATTTAATTACTTTACCCTATTATTAATAAGTACCTATACCCTATATACTAGCTATACTTACTTAATATATTAATAAGCTAGTATATAGATTATAATATATTAACTACTCCTATTTAATAAGTAACTTTATTAAATATATATTACTAATAAAAATATTAACCTCTAAAAAAAGTATTACTTTTTAAGAAGACCTAAAGAAGATAATTAATAAGCTTTAGAAAAAAAAAAACTAATTTAAAGTCTAATTTAAAAATATCTTAAAAAAAGTTAAAAGATTAGAAAACTAAGTAACTTATCTATACTTTAAAATTAAAGCTCTTAAAAAGTTTAATAAAATAAAGGAGAACTATTATAGATTTCTAACTTAGATCTAGGCTTATTTCCTCTACTACTACTTAGACCTTATTAAATAAAAAGATAAAGTACTAGTAGTAACTTCTTTCCTAATAGGAAATACTATAGTATAATTTAAACCTATAATAAAAGACTACTTTAAGAATAATTTTAATAATTAGTAGGAAGCTATAAATAACCTTTTTAGTAACTATACTAGGTTTAAAAAAGTATTAAAAAATACTTTTAGGAATTTAGATAAAGATAGAGCTAATAAGTAAAAACTATAAAACCTCTAATAGAAGGGATTAGCCTTAGCTTTTATAGTAGAATTCTAATAGATTATCTTATATTTTAAATAAGATAAAGAATCTCTAAAAGCCCTATTTTATAAAAAATTAAAAGATAATATTAAAAATAAAATTATAAAGCTTAACTAACTAGATAGTCTAGCTAAGTATATTACTATAGTTATATATATTAATAACTAATAATATATATAATAATTAGAGAAAAAAGGCTCTAAATAGCTCTATATACCTAAGAAGAAGTAGTAGTAGAATAAGAAAAGTACTATATAGGGAACCTACTTAAGACTTATAAAGTTAAAAACTAACTATAAAGAAGTTATCCCTAAAATACTTAAAGATAAGATTAGTAAATATTATATATATAGAAAGTATAAATACTTTATATAAGAATATTAAAGTAATAAGAAGATCTTTAGATAAGATAAGAATTAAAGGGTAGGATAAAAGTCTATATTTAAAGAAAGAAATTAATAATTTAAAGCTAATAAGATAGATTATAAGTCTCTATTCTAGACTATATATTATAATAATAACTATTATATATACTAAAATAAAAAAGATAGAGTAAGATACTATTCTAAGAAACCCTAAATCTTTAGAATAATAAAATAAGAAGAAATTATTAATATTCTAGAAATTAAAAATAAAATTAAAAAGACTATAAAAAAGATATTAGAAACCTTTAAAACCCTAAAACTAGAAAACCTATTATATAAATAATATTATTAGGAAGTATACTAATACTATTATAATATATTAGAATTACTTTAGTAGATTACTTATAAGATAGAGCTAGAAAAACTTATAAAAGAAAGAAAGAAAAAAACCTTATATAAATACCTAATTAGATAAATATAACTCTTTAAACTAGATTTAGAGGAAGACTTTTTAATAATAAAATAAATAGTAAAAAAAGAAAGTTAAAAAGATTACTAATAATAGATAGCTTAGTAATAAAGGAACTAGTAAACTATAACTAAATATTAAGGAATAAGTAGATATAGGACTAGTAATCTATTTTAAGAATAGTAGAATATAGATATAGTAAATAACTTAATTAACTTATAGATATAAGTTAACTAATTATAATATTTACTTTCTAAAAGTAAGTAATATAAGCTCTAAAAATAGCTTAATATACTAGATAAAAGAGTAAGTAATAAAGTTAACTACCTAAGGATAAAAATTGATATTATAGAAGATATAGGACTTAGTATAAGTACTAAATTAGATAATTTCTAAAATACTATTAAAAAGAAGTATAGTATATAATTTATAAAAGATAAAGACTTATAAAATAATAATAGATAATTTATATAATATAAGGTTAAAAACTAACTTAAACTAATATTAGAAGAATTGTAAAATTTTAAGGATAAAGCTAAAGAAGCTATTAATAAAATAAAATACAAAATTTAGGAAATTAATAATAAAAAAGTAGAGATAGTAATATAATAATATAAAAGAGGTATAGAAGCTATTAAACTTAAAAGAAAGGTTAAAGTATAATAAAAGTAGATTAAAGCTTTATAAGAGGTAGTAGTAGTACTTAAAGAATAATATAATAAGATAGTTAAAGTTAATTATAAATAGTAATAAACTATAGAAAAGATAATATTAAAGATAAAATAAGGGTCTAAGGAGATTAAATAAGAGTTTAATATTATAAAAGGATAATTAACTTACTACTTTAAAGTACTTATTACTATATAAGGATAAATACTTATAGCCTTAGTAGATAGTAAAGTATAAAGGAATTTTATTTTACTAATAATTGTTAATAAGTTAAAACTCCTATAGATTATAAAGGATAGGCCTTATACCCTAACTATATATAATAGAATACTAGTTAATTATAAAAGTAGAATAGTTAATATTAAGATTATATACTTTAATATTACTATTACTAAAAAACCTAATTATATATCTTTTAATATTATAGGAATTATTAGTTACCTTATTATACTAAAAATATTATAGTTATAGATAAGGAACCTATAAATTAATTAAGTAACTAATTAGCTTACTTAAAATAAAATTAAGTAAGGCCTAGAAAATAATTTAGTTCTTAAGAAGTATTAACTAGAAAAGTTATTTTTAAGTAAGCTAAAAACTTTTAAAATAATAATTTACTTTAAAGTACTTACTATAAAAGATTTAAATTACTTATTAAAAAGAAGAAAATATAAATAAGTTTATATAATAAAAGTAATTATAAGTTTTAAAATATTATTATTATTAGATAATATAATAAAATATATATTAAAGAAATATTAAAAATATAATAAAGTATTTACTAAAAAACTAGAAACTAGACTATTTAAATATAATTAGTAAGACTATAAGATACTATTAAAAGAAAGCACTTAACTAAAGTTTATATTTATCTATAATTTTAATAAGATATAATAGTAAATATTAAAAGAATATATAAAAAAGATATTAAAGAAAAGATATATTAGACTTTTAATATTACTAGTAGGATATCTTATCTTATAAGTTCTTAAAAAAAATAGTAAACTATAAATATATATAGATTATTAATAACTTAATAATATTATTATTAAAAATTAATATTTATTATTACTTATTTTAGAATTATAGGATATACTTTAAGAAGTATAGTAGTTTATAACTCTAGACTTAAGAGGAGTATATAACTTAATTTATATTAAGGAAAGTAATAAGTAGAAGACTGCTTTTAGAATATATCTTAGGTACTTTAAATACTTAGTTATACTTTTTAGATTAATAAATACCTTTATAAGGTTTTAGATTATAATTAACTATATCCTATAAGAATATCTAGATAACTTTATAGTTATATACCTTAATAATATCCTTATCTCCTTAAAAATAATAAAGGAATATAAGGAGTATATATATAAAGTCCTATAAAAGCTATAAAATATAAAACTACTAATAAAACTAACTAAATATAAATTCTATAAATAATAAATAGATTTTCTTAGATATATAATCTAACCTAGAAAAATCTAAATATAAGAATTAAAAGTTAGAGCTATCTTAAAATAACTAGTACTAACTAATATTATAGAAGTTAAAGTATTTCTTAGATTCCTTAACTTTTATAAAAGGTTTATAAGAGGCTATAATATTAATATATATACTTTTATAGAACTTATTAAGAAGAATAAACTATTTTAATAGGGAATAAAAAAATAAAAGGTATTTTAGAAAGCTAAATAATTAATATATAAATAACCTATACTTTACTAAATAGATCTCTTAAAACTATTTAAACTAGAAATAAATATATTAAACTATACCCTAAAAGTATAATTAAGATAATAAAATAAGAATAGTAGAGTTTACCTAATAGTATTTATATTAAAGAAACTTAATAAATTTAAATTATACTATATTATCTTTAATAAAGAACTAATAGCTATTATTAAAGTATTTAAGGAATAGAGATATTATTTTATTAGAGCTAAATACCTAATTATAATATATTCTAATTATAAGAATCTTATAAGACTTACTATAATAAAGGAACTTAATTAAAGATAAATATAGTAAGTAGAAGAACTATCTAAATATAACTTTAAAATTATATATATTAAAGGAAAAGAAAGTAAAAGAGCTAATACCCTTAGTAGAAGACTAGACTACTTTTAGAAAATACTAAAAGAAATAAGTATTATCTTTTACTATAATAAAGAAGGAAACCTATAATAGTTAGCTATAAACTACTAAATATAATAAGTTAACCTTATTATAGAAGAAATTAAAAACTACTATATAAACCTTAGATTATAAAACTAAATATAAACTTAAAAGTAAATTTAAATAATAGTACTTTTAAATCTTACTAAGAAGTTTATCTAAACTATTTATAAAATACTACTTAATAAATATTCTAAAATTATAAAAACTATAAAAAAAGTACTTAAAAAATACTATATCTTATATTTTAAAAAAGTAATTACTAAAGTTATAACTAAATATCCTTAATATAGAAAAAATAAAAGTTAACTTTATAAACCCTATAGATAATTACAACTAATACTAATACTTAAAGTACTATAGTAGAAAATTATAATTAACTTTATTATTAAACTACTATTATTAAAAAATCTAGCTACTAAAATAAAGTATAATAATATTATAATAATAATTAATAGACTAATAAAGTATACTTACTTTATACCTTATAATAAGATAATAAAAATACTATAGTTTACTAAACTATTCCTATAAATAGTTATAGTAAATTATAACTTATTAAAAGAAATTAACTTAGATAGAAATAGATTATTTATCTCTTACTTCTAGTAAAGCCTATTAGATAGAATAAGAATTAACTATAAAGTATCTACTACCTATTACCTAAAAATATAAAAGTAAATAAAATAAATAAACTAAATACTTAAGATATATCTATAATACTATATTAATTAAAAATAAAATAATTAAATATTACTATTACCCTTAATTTAAAGAGCTTATAATATAAGTATATTAGAAAGTACTTAAATATTATTATTTTATATAAACTATAATATTAAACTTAGAGAAGTATTTAAATTAATAGGTACTAAGACTTAAATAAAATAAGTAATCCTTATAGTAAATAAAATAAAGGAATTATATAAATAGTTAGTTAAAGAACTATAGTTTATTTAGGAAAAGATAAAGTATTATATTAATAAGAAGTAGCTTAAAGGACTAATCTTTAAGAGGAGAAGTAAGGTCTAGTTACTATAAAAGAAATTAGGAACTAAAGACCTCTAAATTAAAACTAAATAACTTAATAATAAATTAGACTATAAAGAATTAAGACTATTTACTATTAAATAAAAAGTTTTAGAAGTTAACTATAAACTTAACTTACTAGAAATTATAAAATATAACCTAGTTTTCTATATTATATTCTTAAAACCTATATATAATAATATACTTACTAAAAGATCTATTAAAATAGAAGTAGAAGAATATATATAGAAAGCTAAGAAAATCTTAAATTTAATAGTTAATAATAAAGGAATTAAATATCTAGTAAAATAGAAAAATTTCAAATATAGTAAAAATACTTAGGAGCTTATTAAATATTTAATAGGAAGCTAGTAACTTCTTACTATATTCTACTAGAAGAACCTAGAAGCACCCTAAGATCTATTAATTATAGATTTAAGGATAACCTAATTAAATTTTAATTAATTATATTTATAGTACTAGAAGACTATATAGCTATAATAGCTTTAGACTTCTAATACTCTACTTCCTCTAATTTATCTAATAACTTAATACCTTAATAAACTATTTCTAAACTTTTTTTTAAAAGTATTTATTTTTATTTTTAAATATAGAATAAGTAGGCTAGTTTCTTAAAAAGAGTTTTTTATAATTAATAGAGGGATTTTTTAGTCTCCTCCTCCTCTTTATTAAAATAGTGCTACTCTATACTAAGTTAAGATACTAGGGCTTATAGATTAGTAAGTAATAAGCTAAAAGAAGTAAAAAAATTAATATATTAAATAAAACTATTATTCTAGAAGTATTATATAAATACTAGTAATAAGTATATTCTCTATAATAAGATATCTCTTTAATTATTTTATAAGTTAACTTTTTTTTCTTATAAAAAAAATATAATATAACTTTAAAACCTTTTTATTTAATTACTTTAGTATAATAGAGAGTATAGAAGTAAAAGGTAGATAAAATTCTATTACTAGATAATATAATTAGCTATAATTAAAAGAAATATAAAGAAAATAAAAATAGAAGGAAAGTATAATTAATAAGTAAATAGTCTATTTATAAGTCTTTAAGGTTAAAGATTAAAGGAGGGGAGGTATTATATTATAAGCTGACTTTATATAAGCTTAAAAGTAGTAATAAATAATAGAATATAATAAGTAAGTATAGCTACCTAATAGGTATATAAGTTATAAAAGTAATTATTAAGGAACTTAATAATTATCTATAGTAATTATAGTAATTATAGTAATAAATACTATAATTACTAGTAGTAATTGTAGCTCTATAGTAATAATTACCTAGGAGAGCTTAGAAGGGAAATGTTTATATAAACTATAAATTTTATTATATATCTAGTTTATTTTCCTAGACTCTCTAGTAATTAATTTAAATATAACTACACCCCTATATTTAAATATATACTTTTTATTAATATCTTATAAATACTATTTAACTACCTTATTTTACTATTAATAAACACCTACACCCTATACACTAGCTATACCTATCTAATATATTAATAAGCTAGTATATAGATTGTAATATTACTCTACTAGTAATAAGTACCCACGCACCCTATATTAGCTATATCTATTTAATATATTATAAGCTAGTATATAGAATATAATATCTAGAAATTATTAAGTTAAAGATAAAGTAAATAATAGAGGAAGATATTATAAAAACTATTATTACCTCTACCTTTAAGTTAAAGATTAACTAGAGCTTACTAATAGATCTAATACTATTGAATTTTTTAGTTTTATTAGATTTTTCTAGTAGAATATAGTAAGAAATTACTAGCTTTCTATTAAATATTTAATAAGCTTTTTATTATAGGCCGACCCTATATAAGCCTAGAAGTAATAATAGATAGTAGAATATAATAGGTAAGTATAGCTACTTAATAAGTATATAAATTATAGAAGTAATTGTTAAAGAACTTAATAATTACCTATAGTAATTATAGCGATTATAGTAATAAGCACTATAATTACTAGCAGTAATCGTAGCCCTATAATAATAATTACCTAGGAGAGCTTAGAAGGGAAATATTTATATAAACTATAGTTTCTACTATATATTTAATTTATCTTTTAAGACTCTTTAGTAGTTAATTTAAGTATAACTATATTCCTATACTTAAATATATACTTCTTATTAATATCTTATAATTACTACTTAACTACCTTACTTTACTATTAATAAGCACTCAAGCCCTATATACTAGCTATATCTACTTAATAAAGTAATAAGCTAGTATATAGATTATAATACTTCTAAGTATTTTTACTATATTTAAAATTCCTTTATTTTACTAAGTATTTAACTTTTTTATTATTAACTATAAAGTTTAAGATTTTCTTAGCTTTTTATTTATCTTCTTTTACTTCTACTTTAATAGTTTCTTTAGTAAATATTAAGACAGAGTAATATAGCCTACTCGTACATTATAAGAAAAGAATAAGTTTAATTAATAGTCTATAGTATTTCCTATAAGAAGTTACTATAGAACCCTTAATAGGAATAGAATGCTTATTAGAACTATTAATTAATAGGAATAAAATTAGAATATATAAAAATGAAGTCTCTAAATAGGAGAAACTGTAGATTTACTTCAGTGTCTAAAGGAGCATCCTATAATATATATTAAGCTAGAATAGGTAGCTAGATATCACTAAGAATAAAGATTAATAATAAAGAAAAAAAATAAAAGTTAATTAATTATTAAAAGAACTAGTAATAACTTAATAATTATAATAACTTAAGTAACTTAAAAGAGAAGAAAAAAAACCTCCTCCTTCTATAAAAAAGAAAAGAAAGGAAATAACTATACCCTAGTCTTCCTAGGCAAGGAATAAACTTCTTTTACTACTACTCTTCTACTTTAAATAAGAACTAAACTATCCTTATTATAATCTGTATACTGGCTTATTAGTATATCAAGTAAGTATAGCTAGTATATAGTATATAGGTACCTATTATTAGTAGAGTAAGGTAGTTAAGTAGTATTTATAAGATATTAAAGAGAAGTATATATTTAAGTATAGAAGTATAATTATATTTAAATAAACTACTAAAGAGTCTTAAAAAATAAACTAAATATAAGGAGGATCTTATAGTTTATATAGATATTTCCCTTCTAAGCTCTCTATATAAGTTGATCTTTAGCTTAATTAACTAGTTACTTTTTTTTATAATTAATTAATTACTTACTAAGATAACTAATTAGTTACTCCTTAGTAAAGATAATTATATAACTTATAATTCTACTATATTATACTACTTTCTTATAACCTAATTGTAGCTATATTATAATATAACCTCCCCTCTCCTTTAGTTTTTATCTTTAAAGACTTATTAGTCCTAGGCCTCTCCTTCCTTTATAAATTCCTTCCTACCTAACTCTATATCTCTATTATAATTATATAGAATTATATTTCTAAATCTTATTTTTCTAGAATAATAATTTTTAAAATTAACTAAAAATATTTAGCTTAAGCTATAGATAATATTCTTTCTTAATAATATTTTTTTAAAATACTTAAGTATTTAATTTATTTTAATTCCTATATTTTTATAAGTATATTATAAGGGAAGAGTAGTTTTATTATAATTACTATATTTTCCTTTATTAAGTTAACTATAATACTAGGGGAGTTATAGATTCTATTTATAAATTTCTTTCTTCTTTAGTTTTATTTTTTACTAATCTACTCTATAGTTAATTAATTAAAATAGGAATAGTTTTATCTAGAGTAAGAGGAGAAGGAGGCTAAAGTAGATATTACTTACTACCTTATTATTCTTAATATTACTATATCCTATACTAGGTAATTTAAAAGAGAAAAAAAGCTTTATAAGAAAAGGGCTTTAGAGGTTATTTAGTTAAGGATAGAGTAGGTAGTAAAGGAGGATATTATAGAGAATACTATTTCTTCTATTTCTAAGTTAGAGATTAATTAAAGTTTATTAATAGATCTAGTATTATTAGATCTCTTAGTTTTATTAAGTTCTTTTAATAGAATATAATAAGAAGTTACTAGCTCCTTATTAAATATTTAATAAGCTTTTAAATATTTTTACTATATTTAAAATTTTTCTATTTTATTAAGTATTTAACTTTTTTATTATTAATTATAAAGTTTAAAATTTTCTTAACTTTTTATGTATTTTCTTTTACTTCTACTTTAATAAATTCTTTAGTAAGTATATTATTATATATAGGTTCTAAGAATATAATATAGAAAACTAGGCTATATTTTATATTTTCTAGTAAGTTAAGTTTATAGTTAATTTCTAAGATTTTTTATTTAATAGTAAATAGTCTTAACTTTTTATAATCTAACTTATTATTTAGTTATTTAGTTTTAATTTAAAGGTCTTTAATTTCTAGTTTCTTTTATAGTAATTAGACCTTACTTTCCCTTTTAAAAATTAGTCTCTTAAGCTACTTATTATTAATATAATATTTTATCCTTTTCTAAATAAACTATAGTTCTTTAACTAACTACTTATATAATTTCTTTATTTTATCTATTATAAAGATTACTTATTCTACTTAAATCTTAGTATCTACTAATTTAAATCCTTTTTTAAATTTAATATTATAGTTTATATAAAATAGTAATATTTAAGTATTTTCTAATATACTTATATTATAAGCTCTTTAAGCTAAAGGTAATAGTAATATTTAATTATTTTATTTTTAATTAATATAGTATTATAGATATATCTTAAATATCTAGTTTATTTATTCTACTTACTTTTATATTTTTAAGTAATAGGTAATAGATACTTTATAGTTAATTTCTATTCTATTTAATAGGCTTTATTAGAAATAAGAGATAAATACTCTATTTCTATTGAAGTTAATTTCTTCTAGTAGGTTATAATTTACTATAACTATTCTATTATAAGCCGACCTTATATAGGCCTAGAAGTGGTGACAGACGGTAGAATATGACAAGTAAGCATAGCTACCTAATAGGTACACAAGTCACAGAAGCAATTGCTAAGGAACTTAATAATCGCCTATAATAATTATAGTAATTATAGTAATAAGTACTATAATTACTAGTAGTAATTATAGCCCTATAATGATAATTACCTAGGAGAGCTTAGAAAAGAAATATCTATATAAACTATAGGTTCTACTATATATCTAGTTTATCTTTTAAGACTCTTTAGTAGTTAATTTAAATATACTTATACTTCTATACTTAAAGATATACTTCTTATTAATATCTTATAATTACTATTTAACTACCTTACTCTACTATTAATAGATATTTATGCCCTATATACTAGCTATACTTACCTAATAAAGTAATGAGCTGGTGTACAGATTATAATATATTTATAAAAATAGTTTAGTAAATTATAATACTTTTATTACTTTAATATAAAATATAAAGTAAGTATACTTTATTAGTTTATTAATTATTACTATAATACTATTATACTTTATTTTAGTAGCTAGATCCTTTAATAGTAATAATTTAATAATAAAGTTGATTATAATCTTCTACTATAATACTTTAGGTACTAGTATTAGTTATAGTTATCTATAGGGTTTATAAAGTTAACTTTTATTCTTTCTATATTAAGAATATTTAGCTATAATATTAGTAATTACTCTTTTAAAATATAGAATATAATATCTCTTAAATACGTTTTTTATAGTTTTTATAATTTTAGGATATTTATTAAATAGTATTTTATAAATAGCTTAAATAAACTTCTTAATAAGATTTAAAAATATTATTACTTAAATTTACCTTTAAATCTATATTTAATCTTATAATCTAAGGTTTATATAGTAGTTCTTAATTTCCTTTATAATAGAGTTAACTTATTATATTTAGTAGCTAGTAGCTAGCTATTATAAGTTTCCCTCTTTATTATAGTAAAAAATAATTCTTATTTCTTTTAGTATTTTCTAAAAGTAATCTAGCTTTCTACTAAAAATATTAGCTCTTCTATTTTCTTTTCCTTTAATATATATAATCTTAAAGTTATATTTAGATTGTTCTTTTACTTACTATATTTATCTTTAATTAAGTTCCTTTATTATAGTAAATCCTATAAGATTTTTATAATTAGAATATATTATAATTAAATACTTAACTCTAATATAATAATATCTTTATTCCTTAAATACTTTAATAATAGCTATTAGTTTCTTATTAGAGATAATATAATATAACTTAAATCTATTAAGTTTCTTTAATATAAATACTATTAAGTAAACTTTACTATTTTTATTTTATTATCTTAATTATATTCCTAGAGTATAGTCTAATATATCTATTTCTAATTTAAAAGGTTTTAAAATATCTACTTAATAAAGTATAGGTTATTTATATACTAATTACTTAGCTTTCTAAAATACCTTCTATTCTTCTATTCTCTACTAAAATAATTTATTCTTTTTAGTAAGTTCTATAAAAGTATATATATTAGTACTATAGCCTCTTATAAACCTTTTATAGAAGTTAAGAAATCTAAAGAATATTTTAACTTCTATAATATTAGCTAGTACTAGCTATTTTAAGATAGTTCTAATCTTTAATTTTTATATTTAGATTTTTCTAGGTTAGATTATATATTTAAAGAAATCTACTTATTACTTATAGAATTTATACTTAGCTAGTTCTACTAGTAGCTTTATATCTTATAGCTTTTATAAGACTTTATATATATACTTCTTATATTCTTCTAATATTTTTAATAAAATAAAAATATTATTAAAGTATATAATTATAAAATTATCTAGGTATTTTTATAGGATATAGTTAATTATAGTCTAAAAACTTATAAGAGTATTTATTAATTTAAAAGGTATAATTAAATATTTAAAGTACTTAAAATATATTCTAAAAGTAGTTTTTTACTTATTACCTTCCTTAATATAGATTAAATTATAAGCTCCTCTTAAGTTTAAAGTTATAAACTACTATACTTTTTAAAGTATATTTTATAATTCTAAAATAAGTAGTAGTAGATATTAATTTTTAATAGTAATATTATTAAGTTATTAATAGTCTATATATATTTATAATCTACTATTCTTCTTAGATATCTATAAGATAAAGTATTTTACTAATAATATTTAAAGTCTAATATATCCCTTTTTTAATATTTTCTCTATATATTCTTTTAGTATTTATTATTATATTTTATTAAGATTATAAATAAATATAAATTTTAGTTAAGTACTTTCTTTTAGTAATATCTTATAATCTTATTAGCTATATTTAGGTAGTCTAGTTTCTAGTTCTTTAGTAAATACCTTACTATACTTCTAGTATTTTTTTAGTATATATTTTATTATATTATCTAATAGTAATAGTATTTTAAAATTTATAATTACCTTTATTATATATACTTATTTATATTTTCTTTTTTTTAGTAGGTAATTTAAATCTTTTATAGTAAGTACTTTAAAGTAAATTATTATTTTAAAAGCTATTAGTTTACTTAAAGATAACTTTTCTAGTTAATATTTCTTAGAAGCTAAGTTATTCTCTAGGCCTTGCTTAGTCTTATTTTAAGTAAGCTAATTAGTTGCCTAGTTAATTTATAGGTTCCTTATTTATAACTATAGTATTTTTAGTATAATAAGGTAATTAGTAGTTCCTATAATATTAAAAGATATATAATTAGGTCTTTTAATAATAGTAATACTAAGGTATATAGTCTTAGTACTAACTACACTACCTTTATAATTAACTAATATCTTATTATATATAACTAAAATATAAAGTCTATCTTTTATAATCTATAAGAATTTTAACTTATTAATAATTATTAGTAAAATAAAATTTTCTTATATTCTACTATCTATTAAAGCTATAAATATTTACCTTTATATAGTAAATAGTATTTTAAAGTAAGGGATTAGCTATCTTTTTATAATATTAAATTCTTATTTAATCTCCTTAAACCTTTATTCTATTTTTAATATTACTTCTTCTATAGCTTATTACTATTTATAATTAACTTTGATTATCTTATTATATTATTTTCTAAATACTACTACTACCTCTTATAAAGCTCTAATCTACTTTTATTATATTTTAATTTTCTCTTTAAGTTTAATAATTTCTATACTTCCTTTATACTATTATATAGTTATCTCTACTCTTTTATTATTAATCTCCTAAATCTTTTACTTTATTTTATTAATAGCTTCTTTAGCTTTATCCTTAAATTCCTATAATTCTTCTAATATTAATTTAAGTTAAATTTCAATTTTATATTATATAGGTTATCCCTTATTATTCTATAGGTCTTTATCTTTTATAAATTATATACTATACTTCTTTTTAATAATATCTTAGAAATTATCTAATTTAATACTTATATTAAATCCTATATCTTCTATAATATTAATTTTTATCTTTAGATAATTAACTTTATTACTTACTCTTTTATCTAGTATATTAATCTATTTTTAGAGCTTATATTACTTACTTTTAAGAAGTAGGTATTATAGTTAATTAATTTATATTATAAGTTAATTAAGTTATCTACTATATCTATATTCTATTATTCCTAAGATAAGTTACTAGTTCTATATTTACTTATTTTTTAGTATTTAATTATAGTTTATTAGTTCTTTTATCTTTAAACTATTTATTATTAATAATCTTTTTAATTTTCTTTTTTTATTATTTATTTTATTATTAGAAAGTCTTCTTCTAAATCTAGTTTAAGAAGTTATATTTATCTAATTAAATATTTATATAAAGTTTCTTTTTCTCTTCTCTTTATAAGTTCTTCTAGCTCTATCTTATAGATAATCTATTAAAGTAATTTTAGTATATTATAATAGTATTAATATACTTCTTTATAATATTATTAATATAATAAGTCTTCTTATTTTAGGGTCTTAAAAGTCTTTAATATCTCTTTTATAATTTCCTTAATTTTATTTTTAATTTCTAAGATCTAAGTAATTTCCTCTTATTTTATTATTTTAAAGGTTTAGAGTTTCTTAAAGTAATATCTTATTCTATCTTTTTTACTTTAGTATATATAGTAATTATTATTATAGTATATAATCTAGGATAAAGACTTATAGTCTACTTTATTAAATTTAAATTATTAATTTCTTTCCTTAAGTATAGGCTTCTATCCTATCCCTTAGTTCTTATCTTATTTAAAGGTCTTCTTATTATTTTAATATTCTTATATAAAATATCTATACTTCTTATATATATAGTATTTACTAATCTTATCCTTAAGTATTTTAAAAATAACTTTTTTATAATTAGCTCCTAACTCTATAAGTTCTAAGTAGGTTCCTTATATAATACTTTTCTTATTCTACTACTACTTTTTCTTAGGTATATAAAGCTATTTAAAGCTCTTCTTTTCTATTTATTATATATATTATTAATTATTAATATATATAGCTATAGTAATATACTTAGCTAAGCTATTTAATTAGTTAAGCTTTATAATTTTGTTTTTAATATTATCTTTTAGTCCTTTATAGAATAGGGCTTTTAGAGGTTCTTTATCTTATTTAAAGTATAAAATAGTTTATTAGAACTTTACTATAAAGGCTAAGGTTAATCCTTTTTATTAAAGGTTATATAGTTTTTATTTATTAGCTCTATCTTTATCTAAATCTTTAAAAGTATTCTTTAATTTTTTTTAAATCTAATATAGTTATTAAAAAAGTTATCTATAGCTTCTTATTAATTATTAGAATTATTTTTAAAGTAGTTTCTTATTATAGGTTTAAACTATACTATAGTATTCCCTATTAGAAAAGATATTATTATTAGTACTTTATCTTTTAGTTTAATAAAGTCTAAATAATAATAAAGGAAATAAGTTTAGATCTAGATTAGAAATCTATAAAGGTTCTCCTTTATTTTATTAAACTTTTTAAGAGCTTTAATTTTAAAATATAAATAAGTTACCTAATCTTTAAATCTCTTAACCTTCTCTAGGGTATCTTTAAGTTAGATTTTAAGTTAATTTTTCTCCTTTTAGAGTTTATTAATTATTTTCTTTAGGTCTTCTTAAAAAGTAGTACTTCCTTTAGAGGTTAATATCTTTATTAGTAATATATATTTAATAGAATTACTTACTAAATAGAAGTAGTTAATATATTATAATCTATATATTAGTTTATTAATATATTAAGTAAATATAGTTAGTATATAAAGTATAAGTATTTATTATTAGTAAAGTAAAGTAGTTAAGTAGTATTTATAAGATATTAAAGAGAAGTGTATATTTAAGTATAGGGGTGTAGTTATATTTAAATTAACTACTAGAGAGTCTTAAAAGATAAACTAGATATAAAGAGGATCTTATAATTTATATAGATATTTCCCTTCTAAGCTCTCTATATAGGTTAATCCTTAGCTTAACCAACTAGTTACTTTTCTTTATAATTAATTAATTGCTTACTAAGATGACTGATCAGTTGCTCCTTAGTAAAGGCGACTATGTGACTTGTAATTCTACTGCATTATATTACTTGCTTGTGACCTGGTTGCGGCCATGTCGTAATATTTCCTGCGAGAAGTCGCTGCAGAACCCCTAATAGGAATAGAATACTTGTCGGAACCGTTAATCAATAGGAATGGGATCAGGATATATAAAAATGAAGTCTTTAAATAGGGAAAACTACAGATTTACTTCAGTATCTAAAGGGGCACCTTGTAACATATATCAAGCTGGAATACTCAGCTAGACATCACTAATAATAAAGATCAGTAATAGAGTAAAGAAATAAGAGTTAATTGACTATCGAAAGAACTAGTAATAACTTGATAATAGTAATAACTTAAGTAATTTAAGGGAGAAGAAGAAGAACTTCCTCCCCCTATAAGAAAGAAAAGAAAGGAAACAACTATGCCCTGGTCTTCCTAGGCAAGGAATAAACTTCTTCTACTGCCGCTCTTTTACCCCAGAGGAGAACTAAACCCTTCTTATACTAGTTACCTTATTCTCTATTATAATATAAACTATTAATAACTTAATAATATTACTATTAAAAATTAATATTTACTACTACTTATTTTAAAATTATAAGATATACTTTAAAAAGTATAATAGTTTATAACTCTAAACTTAAAAGGAGCTTATAATTTAATTTATATTAAGGAAGATAATAAGTAAAAGATTACTTTTAAAATATATCTTAAATACTTTAAATACTTAATTATATTTTTTTAGATTAATAAATACTTTTATAAACTTCTAAACTATAATTAACTATATTCTATAAAAATACCTAGATAACTTTATAATTATATATCTTAATAATATCTTTATCTTCTTAAAAGTATTAAAAAAATATAAAAAGTATATATATAAAGTTCTATAAAAGTTATAAAATATAAAGTCACTAATAGAACTAGCTAAATATAAATTCTATAAGTAATAAGTAAATTTCCTTAAATATATATTTTAGCTTAGGAAAATCTAAATATAAGAATTAAAAATTAAAGCTATCTTAAAATAGCTAATATTAACTAATATTATAAAATTAAAGTATTCTTTAAATTCCTTACCTTTTATAAAAGGTTTATAAAAAGCTATAATACTAATATATATACCCTTATAAAACTTACTAAGAAAAATAAACTATTTTAATAGAGAATAAAAAAATAGAAAGTATTCTAAAAAGCTAAATAATTAATATATAAATAACCTATACTTTATTAAATAGACCCCTTAAAACCTTTTAAATTAGAAATAAATATATTAGACTATACTTTAGAAATATAATTAAGATAATAAGCTAAGAATAGTAGAATTTATTTAATAATATTTATATTAAAAAAACTTAATAGACTTAAACTATACTATATTATCCTTAATAAAGAACTAATAGCTATTATTAAAGTATTTAAGAAATAGAAATATTATTTTATTAGAGCTAAGTATTTAATTATAGTATACTCTAATTATAAGAGTCTTATAGAATTTACTATAATAAAAAAACTTAATTAAAGATAAGTATAATAAATAGAAAAACTATCTAAATATAACTTTAAGATTATATATATTAAAGGAAAAGAAAATAGAAGAGCTAGTACTTTTAGTAGGAAGCTAGATTACTTCTAGAAAATATTAAAAGAAATAAGTATTATCCTTTACTATAATAAAAAAGGAAACCTATAATAATTAACTATAAGCTACTAAATATAATAGATTAACCTTATTATAAAAGAAATTAAGAACTACTATATAAACCTTAGATTATAAGATTAAATATAAATTTAAAAATAAACTTAGATAATAATATCTTTAAATCTTATTAAAAAGTTTATCTAAGCTATTTATAAAGTACTACTTAATAAGTACCTTAAAATTATAAAAAATATAAAGAAAATATTAAAAGATTACTATATCTTATATTTTAAAAAGGTAATTACTAAGGTTATAGTTAAATATCTTTAATATAGAAAAAATAAAAGTTAATCTTATAAACTTTACAGATAACTATAACTAATACTAATACCTAAAATACTATAGTAAAAGATTATAATTAATTTTATTATCAAATTACTATTATTAAAAGATCTAGTTACTAAAATAAAATATAATAGTATTATAATAGTAATTAATAGATTAATAAAGTATATTTACTTTATATCCTATAATAAAATAATAAAAGTACTATAATTTACTAAACTATTTTTATAAATAGTTATAGTAAACTATAATTTACTAGAAGAAATTAACTTAAATAGAAATAGAATATTTATCTCCTACTTCTAGTAAAGCCTATTAGATAAAATAGAAATTAATTATAAAGTATCTACTATTTACTATTTAAAAATATAAGAATAAGTAAAATAAATAAATTAGATATTTAAAATATATCTATAATATTATATTAATTAAAAATAAAATAATTAAATATTACTATTATTCTTAGTTTAAAGAGCTTATAATATAAATATATTAGAAAGTATTTAAATATTATTATTCTATATAAACTATAATATTAAACCTAGAGAAGGATTTAAACTAATAAGTATTAAGACTTAAGTAAAATAAGTAATCTTTATAGTAGATAAAATAAAAAAACTATATAAGTAGTTAATTAAAGAACTATAGTTTATTTAAAAAAAAATAAGATATTATACTAATAATAAATAACTTAAAAAACTAATTTTTAAGAAAAAAAGTAAGATCTAATTACTATAAAAGAAACTAGAAACTAAGGACCTCTAAATTAAAACTAAATAACTAAATAATAAATTAGATTATAAAAAGTTAAGATTATTTATTATTAAGTAAAAAATCTTAAAAGTTAACTATAAACTTAATTTACTAAAAACTATAAAATATAACCCTATTTTCTATATTATATTCTTAGAGCTTATATATAATAATATACTTACTAAAGAAATTATTAAAGTAGAAGTAGAAGAAGATATATAAGAAGTTAAGAAAATCTTAAACTTTATAGTTAATAATAAAGAAATTAAATACTTAGTAAAATAAAAAATTTTTAAATATAGTAAAAACACTTAGAAGTTTATTAAACATTTAATAAGAAGCTAGCAATTTTTTACTATATTCTACTAGAAGAACTTAAAAATACTCTAGGATCTATTAAATATAGATCTAAAGATAACTTAATTAAATTCTAATTAATTATATCTATAATACTAGAAAACTATATAGCTATAATAACCTTAGATTCCTAATACTCTACCTCCTCTAATTTATCTAATAACTTAATATTCTAATAAACTATCTCTAACCCCTTTTTTAAAAGTATTTATTTTTATTTTTAAATATAAGATAGGTAAGCTAGTTTCTTAGAAAAGGCTTTTTATAATTAATAGAAGGACTTTTCAATCTCCTCCTCCTCTTTATTAAAGTAATACTATTCTATACTAATTTAAGATATTAGGGCTTATAGGTTAGTAAAGTAATAAGCTAAAAGAAGTAGAAACTACTATACTAAATAAAACTATTATCTTAAAAGTATTATATAAATACTAGTAATAGGTATACTTCCTATAATAAGATATCTCCTTAACTATTTTATAAGTTAACCTCTTCCTCTTATAAACAGAATATAGTATGACTTTAAAACCCTCTTATTTAATTACTTTAATATAATAGAGAGTATAGAGATAAGAAGTAGATAAAATTCTATTACTATTTAATATAATTAGCTATAACTAATAGAAATATAAGAAAGTAAGAATAGGAGGAGGATATAACTAATAAGTAAATTGTCTACTTATAAATCTTTAAAAATAAAAACTAAAAGAAGGAAAGTATTATATTATAAGCTAACCTTATATAAACCTAAAAGTAATAATAAATAATAGAATATAATAAGTAAATATAACTATCTAATAAATAAATAATTTAAGGAGGTAATTACTAAGTTGTTTAATAATTACTTATAGTAATTATAGTAATTACTATAATAAGTACTATAATTAAAGATAATAATTATAGTCCTAAAGTAATAATTACCTAAAAGAGCTTAGAAGAGAAATATCTATATAAGTTATAGTTTACTTTATATATCTAGTTTATCTTTTAAAACTCTCTAGTGGTTAATTTAAGTATAATTATATTCCTATATTTAAATATATACTTCTTCTTAATATCCTATAAATATTACTTAACTACTTTACTTTACTACTAATAAGTACCTATACCCTATATACTAGCTATACCTACCTAATATACTAATAAGCTAGTATATAGGTTATAATATACCTAGGATTACTAGTTAGTCTAGATTAGTTTTCTTCCTATTAGTCTTAGTTCTTCTATAGATTATCTTTTTCTATTATAGTTAACTACTTATAGGTCTCTAATATAGTTAGCTTATAATATAATATTTCCCCTTCTTTAGTTTTTATCTTTAAAGACCTATAAATAGATTTTATCTTTATTTTCTTATATATATTAGTTCCTTTTTAATAATATAGTTTATAAGGTAATATTAATTTAATTAGTATATTAGATTATATATTAAAATACTATTCTAATAATTCTATTTTAATTTATAAAGCTTATAAAGTTAATACTTTAATTTAATATATTTTTACTAAAGGTAAGGAGAAAGAGAATATACTATATTCTTATTATTATTTAATAAAAAAGATATATCTTTTTATAGTAGGTTTATCTTATTATAGGGAGTATATTTACTAGAAGAAGTTATATAATAGTAACTCTATTATATTACTATATAAGTCCTCTCTATCCTTACTTTTATTAATTCTACTAACTTTATTATCTTTATATAATTACTTATTCCCTCTCTACTATCTATAGGGTAGAGGAAGATCTTTTTAAAGTAGAAGGTAATTTAGTTAAGGTTCTTATTTATATATCCTACTTATAGAAGTAAAGAGATTCTTTAAAATAAAAGAATACTATATTATATTATTAAGGACTCTAAGGACTAGAGAAGAGTAAAGGGATAGAGGAGGCTATACTAGCTATTTAGTAGGTAGTAAGTAATATATAGTTACTTAGTACTTTTAAGGTAATAGATTAGAAGTTAATCCTAGATCTTCTACTAATAGATCCTAAGGCTTCCTTTAGTATTTTTAGTAGAATATAGTAAGAAATTATTAGCTCTTTATTAAATATTTAATAAGTTCCTAGGTATTTTTATTATATTTAAAATTTTTCTACTTTACTAAATATTTAACTTTTTATTATTAACTATAAAGTTTAAAATTTTCTTAGCTTCTTATATATCTTTTTCTACTTCTAATTTAATAGATTCTTTAATAGGTATATTATTATATATAGGTTCTAAAAGTATAATATAGAAAACTAGGTTATAGTTTATAGTTTTTAATAAGTTAAATTTATAATTAACTTTTAAGATTTTTTATTTAATAGTAAATAATTTTAACTTTTTATAATCTAACTTATTACTTAGTTATTTAGTTTTAATTTAGAGGTTCCTAGTTTCTAGTTTCTTCTATAATAACTAGACCTTACTTCCCTTCTTAAAGGTTAGTCTTTTAAGTTACTTATTATTAGTATAATACTTTATTCTTTTTTAAATAAATTATAGTTTTTTAACTAACTACTTATATAATTCTTTTATTTTATCTACTATAAAAATTGCTTATTCTATTATAGGCCAACCCTATATAGGCCTAGAAGCAGTGACAAATGGTAGAACACGACAGGTGGGCGCACCTGCCTAATAGATATATAACTTAGGGAGGCGATCGCTAGGTTGCCTGATGATTGCCTATAGTAATTATAGTAATTATAATAATAAGTACTATAATTAAGGATAGTAATTGTAGTCCTAAGATAATAATTACCTAGGAGAGCTTAAAAAGGAAATATCTATATAAACTATAGTTTACTTTATATATCTAGTTTATTTTTTAAAACTCTCTAGTAGTTAATTTAAATATAACTATACCCTTATACTTAAATATATACTTCTTATCTATATCTTATAAATACTACTTAACTACTTTACTTTACTATTAATAAATACTTATACTCTATATACTAGCTATACTAATCTAATATACTAATAAGCTAATATATAGATTATAATATATTCTATTTAAGTCTTAGTACTTACTAATTTAAATCCTTTCCTAGGTTTAATATTATAGTTTATATAAAATAGTAATATTTAAATATTTTCTAATATATTTATATTATAAGTTCTTTAAGCTAAAGGTAATAATAATATTTAATTATCTTATTTTTAATTAGTATAATATTATAGATATATTTTAAGGATCTAATTTATTTATTTTACTTACTTTTATATTTTTAAATAGTAAATAGTAAATACTTTATAATTAATCCCTATTCTATCTAATAGGCTTTACTAGAAGTAAAAGATAAATACTTTATTTCTATTTAAATTAATTTCTTCTAATAGGTTATAATTTACTATAACTATTTATAAAAATAGTTTAGTAAATTATAATACTTTTATTATTTTATTATAAAATATAAAGTAAATATATTTTATTAGTTTATTAATTATTATTATAATATTATTATACTTTATTCTAGTAGTTAGATCTTTTAATAGTAATAGTTTAATAATAAAGTTAATTATAATCTTTTACTATAATACTTTAAGGACTAGTATTAATTATAATTATTTATAAGGTTTATAAAATTAACTTTTATTTTTTTTATATTAAGGATATTTAGTTATAACTTTAATAGTTACTTTTTTAAGATATAGAATATAGTATCTTTTAAATATCTTTTTTATAGTTTTTATAATTTTAAAGTATTTATTAAGTAGTATTTTATAAATAGCTTAGATAAACTTCTAAGTAAGATTTAGAAGTATTATTATCTAAGTTTACTTTTAAGTCTATATTTAGTTCTATAATCTAAGGTTTATATAGTAGTTCTTAATTTCTTTTATAATAAGGTTAATTTATTATATTTAGTAGCTTATAGTTAATTATTATAGGTTTTCTTTTTTATTATAGTAGAAGATAATATTTATTTCTTTTAATATTTTTTAAAAGTAGTCTAGCCTTCTACTAAAAATATTAGCTCTTCTATTTTCCTTTCCTTTAATATATATAATCTTAAAGTTATATTTAGATAGTTTTTTTACTTATAATATCTATCTTTAATTAAGTTCTTTTATTATAGTAAATCTTATAAGGTTTTTATAATTAGAATATATTATAATTAAATACTTAGCTCTAATAAAGTAATATCTTTATTTTTTAAATATTTTAATAATAATTATTAGTTTTTTATTAAGGATAATATAATATAATTTAGATCTATTAAGTTTCTTTAATATAAATATTATTAAGTAAATTCTATTATTCTTATCTTATTATCTTAATTATATTTTTAAAATATAATCTAATATATCTATTTTTAATTTAAAAGGTTTTAAGAAATTTATTTAGTAAAATATAAGTTATTTATATACTAATTATTTAGCTTTCTAAAATACCTTCTATTTTTCTATTCTTTACTAAAATAGTTTATCCTTTTTAGTAAGTTTTATAAAAGTATATATATTAATATTATAGTTTTCTATAAACCTTCTATAAAAGTTAAGAAATCTAAGGAATACTCTAACTTTTATAATATTAGTTAGTATTAGCTATTTTAAGATAGCTCTAACCTTTAATTCTTATATTTAAATTCTTTTAAATTAGATTATATATCTAAAAAAATCTATTTATTATTTATAAAATTTATATTTAACTAATTCTACTAGTAGCTTTATATCTTATTGCTTTTATAAGACTTTATATATATATTTTTTATATTCTTCTAATATTTTTAAGAAGATAAAGATATTATTAAAATATATAATTATAAAGTTATCTAGATATTCTTATAAGATATAGTTAATTATTATTTAGAAATTTATAAAGGTATTTATTAATTTAAAAGATATATTAAGTATTTAAAGTATTTAAAATATATTTTAAAAGTAGTTTTCTACTTATTATTTTCTTTAATATAGATTAAGTTATAAGGTCTTCTTAAATTTATGGTTATAAACTACTATACTTCTTAAAATATATTCTATAATTTTAAAATAAGTAGTAGTAAGTATTAATTTTTAATAGTAATATTATTAAGTTATTAATAATCTATATATATTTATAGTCTATTATTTTTCTTAAGTATCTATAGGATAAAGTATTTTATTAATAATATTAAATATTTAATATATCCTTTTTTTAATATCTTTTCTATATATTCTTTTAGTATTTATTATTATATTTTATTAAGATGATAAATAAATATAAACTTTAGTTAAGTATTTTTTTTTAGTAATATCTTATAATCTTAATAGCTATATTTAGGTAGTCTAGTTTCTAGTTTTTTAGTAAATACTTTACTATATTTCTAGTATTCTTTTAGTATATATTTTATTATATTATCTAGTAGTAATAGTATTTTAAAATTTATAATTACTTTTATTTATATATACTTATTTATATTTTCTTTCTTTAATAAATAATTTAAATCTTTTATACTAAGTACTTTAAAGTAGATTATTATTTTAAAGGCTTTTAGCTTACTTAAGAATAACTCTTTTAATTAATATTTCTTAAAAGCTAAGTTATTCTTTAAACCTTACTTAGTTTTATTTTAAGTAAGCTAATTAGTTACCTAGTTAATTTATAGGTCCTTTATTTATAATTATAATATTCTTAATATAATAAAATAATTAGTAGTTCTTATAATATTAAAAGATATATAATTAAATCTTTTAGTAATAATAATATTAAAATATATAGTTTTAATACTAACTACCCTACTTTTATAATTAACTACTATCTTATTATATATAACTAAAGTATAATACCTATCCTTTATAATCTATAAGAGTTTTAACTTATTAATATTTATTAGGAAAATAAAATTTCTTTATATTTTACTATCTATTAAAGCTTTAAGTATTTATTTTTATATAGTAAATAATACTTTAAGATAAGAGATTAGTTATCTTTTTATAATATTAAATTCTTATTTAATCTCTTTAAGCCTTTATTCTATCTTTAATATTATTTTTTTATAGTTTATTATTATTTATAATTAACTTTAATTATCTTATTATATTATTTTTAAAGTATTATTACTACCTTTTATAAGGCTTTAATCTACTTCTATTATACTTTAACTCTTTCTTTAAGTTTAGTAGTTTCTATTCCTCCTTTATACTACTATATAGCTATCTCTATCCTCTTATTATTAATTTCTTAAATCTTCTATTTTATTTTATTAATAGCTTCTTTACCTTTATCTTTAAATTCCTATAACTATTCTAATATTAATTTAAGTTAGATTCTAACCTTATATTATATAAGTTATCTATTATTATTTTATAGATCTTTATCTTTTATAAATTATATATTATATTTCCTTTTAATAATATCTTAAAAATTATCTAATTTAGCTTTTATATTAAATTTTATAGCTTTTATAATATTAATTTTCATTTTTAAGTAATTAACTTTATTATTTACTCTTTTATCTAGTATATTAAGCTATTTTTAGAGCTTATATTATTTACTTTTAAAGAATAAGTATTATAATTAGTTAACTTATATTTATAGATTAATTAAATTATCTACTATATCTATATTTTATTATTTTTAAGATAGGTTACTAGTTTAGCTTCTACTTATTCTTTAATATTTAGTTATAGTTTATTAGTTTCTTTACTATTAAACTATTTATTATTAATAGTCTTTTTAACTTTCTTCTTTTACTATTTATTTTATTATTAGGGAATCTTTTTTTAAGTCTAGTTTAAGAAAGTATACTTATCTAATTAGGTATTTATATAAGGTTTCCTCCTTTCTTTTTTTTATAAGTTCTTCTAGCTTTATCTTATAAGTAATCTACTAAAGTAATCTTAGTATATTATAATAATATTAATATACTTCCTTATAATATTATTAATATAATAAGTCTTCCTATTTTAAAGTTTTAAAGGTCTCTAATATCTTCTTTATAGTTTCTTTAGCTTTATCTTTAATTTCTAAAATTTAAGTAATTTTTTTTATTTTATTTTTTTAAAGGTTTAGGGCTTTTTAAAATAGTATCTTACTCTATCTCTTTTACTTTAATATATATAGTAATTATTATTATAATATATAGTCTAAAATAGAGACTTATAGTCTATTTTATTAGTCTTAAATTATTAATTTCTCTCTTTAAGTATAGACTTTTATCCTATCCTCTAGTTCTTATTTTATTTAAAAGTCTTCTTACTATTTTAATATTCTTATATAAAGTATTTATATTTTTTATATATATAGTATTTACTAATCTTGTTTTTAAGTACTTTTAAGATAACTTCTTTATAATTAGCTTCTAATTCTATAAGTTTTAAGTAAGTCCCTTATATAGTATTTTTTTTATTTTACTATTACTTTTTTTTAGATATATAAAGCTATTTAAAGCTCCTCTTTTCTAATTATTATATATATTATTAATTATTAATATATATAGCTATTATAATATATTTAGTTAGATTATCTAATTAATTAAGCTTTATAATTTTATCTTTAATATTATCTTTTAGTCTTTTATAAAATAGGGCTTTTAGAAATTCTTTATTTTATTTAAGATATAAGGTAGTCTATTAGAAAACTACTATAAAGGCTAAGGCTAATCCTTTCTACTAGAGGTTTTATAGTTTTTATTTATTAGCTCTATCTTTATTAAAGTCTTTAAAAATATCTTTTAATACTTTCTTAAACTTAGTATAGTTACTAAAAAGATTATCTATAGCTTTCTACTAATTATTAAAGTTATTCTTAAAATAGTTCCTTATTATAAATTTAAATTATATTATAGTATTTTCTATTAGAAAAGATATTACTATTAGTATTTTATTCTTTAATTTAATAAGGTTTAGATAATAATAGAGGAGATAAATTTAGATCTAAATTAGAAATCTATAAAGGTTCTCTTTTATTCTATTAAACTTTTTAGAGGCTTTAATCTTAAAATATAGGTAGGTTACCTAATCTTTTAGTCTTTTAACTTTTTTTAAAGTATCTTTAAATTAGATTTTAAATTAGTTTTTCTTTTTCTAAAGCTTATTAATTATCTTCTTTAGGTCTTCTTAAAAAGTAGTATTTTCTTTAGAAATTAATATCTTTATTAGTAATATATACTTAATAAAATTACTTATTAAATAAGAGTAGTTAATATATTATAATTTATATATTAGCTTATTAATATATTAAGTAAGTATAGTTAATATATAAAGTATAAGTATTTATTAATAGTAAAATAAGATAGTTAAGTAATATTTATAAGATAATAATAAGAAGTATATATTTAAATATAAAGATATAATTATATTTAAATTAACTACTAGAGAGTTTTAAAAGATAAACTAGATATATAAGAGAATCCCTAGCTTATATAAATATTTCCCTTTTAAGCTGTCTTAGAGACTAATATCTCTTCTAAGTTAGTTCTTACTTAGACTAATAAAGTATATAAGTTAGTCCTATCTAGGACCACCTAGGACTATTAGTTAGTCTAGGTTAGTCCTCCTCCTATTAGTCCTAGTTCTTCTATAGATTATCCTTTTCTGCCACGGCTAACTACCTATAGGTCTCTGATATAGTTAGCTAGTAATATATTTAATAGAAAACTGAATTTGATTATATTAATTTTTATCTACTTATATTATATAAAGTTCTAAGTTTTTTTCTTCTTCCTAGCCTAGACACTACTAGAATAGTTACTATAATTCCCCTAATTAATAAACCTCTTCTTTAATTAGCTAACCGTTTTAATAATTATACTTTCCTCAGGCCTAAATTTCCCCCTGTCAGGCCTAATAAATCTACAAAGTCTATAAAGTTTATGAAGTCTACGGAACCTACGAAACTATAAAGTCTATAAAATTTAGAGGACAGTCTACAATAGCTGTTAATAGCCAAAACACAGAAGATAAGAGACTACGAAATTAATCTTTATTTCATTTATTGCAAATATTTTGCTTGTATTTACATAAAAGTAGATACGGTGGTGTAACTGTATTAAATCTGTGTGGGGACCTTGGGCCGAGAATTTAAAACACGCACTGGCCAAGCCCGAAGCGAAATAGCGGTGAAAATCCGAGGGCCAGGTAAAGTTGGCATTAAAACTGTCAGGAGCCGACAGACTCATATCTGCACATACTAGGTACACTAACTCGGTGTCGACAGACACCTTAACTGCTATTCGAACTCGGGAATGGTCTGCCGCTTGAGGCTTCTTTCCTGCCTAAGTTCTTTCTGTTGAAAGGGGCTGTCTCTGCACGCCATGAAGCAATCGATCTACGAATTCGATCCGGAGGGTGACACGACTTTGAATTTTGAAGGAGCCAGGCTCAACTTTCCCTGGACCCATGATGGATTTTCGGTGAGCACGACTAAGAAGCAAGGGGCCAGGGGAACAATCGAGTGGCTTGACGAACGGTCTAGTCAAGTCGAATCACCTACTGAATGCGCGAACAAATCCTCCGCCGCGTTCCTATCCGAAAGCAGTAACAATGAAATGGAAGAAACTCAACAACCGAACCATGCAACGCCAGCTGGACCCCCAGATGAACAGATGCGGGTTCAAATGCGGGTTTCCTCACGACACTTGGCCCTCGCTTCACCCGTCTTTCAGAAAATGCTGGAAGGGCCATGGAGGGAAGCCGAAGTCGATAGCTTTGGGCGCCGACAAATTTCGGCAAGTGGGTGGGACCTGGACGCGTTCGCCCTCTTACTTGACATTATTCACGGCCACCACCGAGATGTGCCGAAATCCTTGAGCCTCGAGATGCTTGCAAAAGTTGCCATCGTTGTTGACTACTACGCATGCCATGAGAGAGTTGAGATTTTTGTTGATAGATGGCTCGAGGCATTAAGAGGGACCCTTCCAATTGTTTATAGCCAAGAATGTGTCCTCTGGCTGCTTGTATCTTGGGTTTTCTCGAAGGCTAATATCTTCGAGAGCATAACCGAGCTCGCCTTAAAGCAATGCAAACGCCCTATTGCAGCACAATATCTTCCGATCCCAGAAAAGTTATTAAGTAAGATGATCTAAATATGAAGTCTCTCCACAGTTCTAATCTAAACTCTGCTAGGCAAGATCGATGCGAAGAGACAGGAAGGTCTAGCTCGGATTTTTACATCGCTCTATAACCTCCTCGACACGCTTCTCGATGAATCAATATGCTCCTTCGAGTGTTCGTCTATACTTCTTGGTTCCTTAACTAAAGAAATGAACAGAAATGGAATTCTGAAACCACGCGTCATTGCACCATTCCATGGCTATAGCTTTACATCGGTTTCCTTGATGGTGTATGGGTTTCAGTCACCTTCGTGGACTACATCTTATCAAAGGCACGCCTGCAGCGTCAGAGAAAAGATCGAGCCTACTATCAAGAGTGTAGAGGAAGAACTGCACGGATTGAAGTTGGAGGAATGTTGGGCCGAAGCAACAGGTCCCACCAATTCTACAACTGAGTCGCCCGTTGATGCCACACGAAGCAAGGGGAAGCAGAAGAAACGAAAGGGAAAGAAATCTTCCCGAGAGACGGAGGCGGCCACCTCCAAGGCTCGACAGCACGATGCTGTATGGTATGCCAATTCCCCTTGTATAATAGATCGCCATCAGCTCACGTTGTAACTGATAGGTAACTTCGGATCGGATGAGCGAAACGCTTCCAGCCGATGTTTACGAGTATATACGTAGTATTCCCTTGTTCGAAGGGGCGCGGGAGCACGTTGATATCTTCAATGGAGAAATTACTGACCGGTTTTTGCACATCTGCACACAAGCGAGATACATCAAGTTCTCGCCTGAGGAATTGAGATGGAGGTATGAGCTCTACACGGAAGCTGCTCGGATACAATAGGATCAGGATTAAACAAGGAATCCGCCCTGGCACCATATTTTTCGGATCTAGGGCTGGTACAGGAACCTTCTGGCGCATGTTTTCAGCTGTAGTCTACGGACGAATCAAATCGTCGAAGCAAAAGCCAAGCTACTGGCATTAGACAGTGATCCTCACCGCTTGCCCCTCTTTTCTTCCCAAGGCACCAAAGTTATCCACGTCAACAGTTATAGACACTCAAAGTGAATCCCTTTCACAGCTAGGGCAAGATGCGCCTTTTAAACTCGAGCAATCTTCACTTTGAAGAATTTTTCGGAAATAATATCCCAGAATATGCAATACTCTCACACCGCTGGGAGCCTAACAACGAGGTCTCATACCAAAATATGTTGATAGCAATCAGGCATGGAAACACGTTCGATGCAACACAAATCCGCAATAGGCAAGGTTTCCACAAGATCTATAACTCCAGCCAACAGGCTTTAAGGGATGGCTATCAGTATATTTGGGTTGATACATGCTGCATCGATAAATCCAGCAGCGCGGAACTCCAAGAAGCCATTAACTCGATGTATCGATGGTACGAAAATTCTGGAGTCTGCTACGCCTATCTTTCTGATGTATCCGTGGTCGAGAATGCCGGTATCCAACTCGACGGAGGGCTGGCTATAACAGGATGGATCGAATCGTTCAAGGCTTCGCAGTGGTTCAGCCGCGGGTGGACACTCCAAGAACTCCTAGCCCCTCGGGACTTGGTCTTCTTCGACCGGGATTGGAAGAGGTGTGGCTCTGCTAGCGACTTGCGTCTTCTAATCGAGGGCGTCACGGGTATAAATCTCCAGGAAGTCAGAAGTTTTGGTGAGGGTCCAAAATTCCGGAATTTTCGAATCGCGAAACGTATGTCTTGGGCAGCAAGTCGACAGACTGATCGAATTGAAGATCAGGCTTATTCGCTCTTGGGTATCTTTGATCTCAATATGCCGCTCCTCTATGGCGAGGGAGAACGTTCATTTCAGCGGCTGCAAGAGGAAATAATGAAGGGCGATGATGATGTCTCTCTACTGGCATGGAGCTCTACAGGCGCGGACACGGGATTCGCGCCTAACGGCCTTGCAAGATCGCCAGCACACTTTCGCAAATACCCCGACTTGGTGCTTGGCAAAGAAACCACTATCACCCATTCGAAGTCCATTCCTGGGATGACGCCGCGGGGTCTGCATATGAGGCTAAATATAAGGAGAGATTTGAAGGAAAAGATGGTCGCCTACGCCGTTTTAGCCAATGGGGAAAACGGCCTGTGTAGGCGGTCTGAAGTCTCCCTGATACTTCCTATCCTATTCCCCGAGCCGGCCTTCTCGAAGTCGCATGCAGATAAGGAATGCATTCGGTTCTCAGATCCCCTTTGGGTCCCATCCACGTTTGTTCGAAAGGCCAAGCCCGAATCTATCTGCTTTATCAGACGGGTGCACGGAGCAAATTTGAACCGCGAAGGGGATGGATTGAGTCTCTGCTCAACTGTATGGAGGGATTATGCCACAAGTTTCACGTATCCCGTTCAGACACAGTTTGGACATCGTCATTTCCCAGCTATTATGGGTGGGTTCTCAGGTCGCTCGGGACGTTACACCTTTGTCTTGGAATTAACATCTCGTGCCTCGGACGGGCAAAAATTCGCCATCCTAGTCGACTACCGAGTACGAGATAAACAGATAATACGGGAAAATGGTTTAAAGGTCACGGTTCTCAAACTGCAAAAAAACGCCTGTCTAAAGTTAAATGTTGCGGCGAGTTTGGCAACTTTCAAGAATCATCGACATAGATTTACGTCATGCGACCTTCCTGATCGCGACGGCAATGCGATCTCGATGGATGGAATAGTTCGCATCGGTTGCTTCTCTGATTACTGGCTGCGTGATGGGGATAACGATGTCGACATACCGCCGTACCGCCCACCAAGATACTCTGAGCCCAGAAGCTTATGCGCAATGCAGCGCGGTCCAGTAGCTGACTGGTAATAATTTAGCCCTGAAAGCAGAGTTAGCTAGTTAGAATAGGCCTGTTCAAAACGGGCCTGGCATACTTGATGCTTGATGATAGCGGGAGGCGTGACATCTAGCTCGGAAGTCTCCGATGTTACGATCCTAACACAAGGCTTCTCGTTATATCGGGTGGTGCGACTAGTGTTGGGGCCGTGGGTGCCTGGTATGAAGTAAGCGAGGCAGTCAAGCAGTATTTCACGAGATATAGGTGAGAAGTGCGTATTCAAGTGTACGGGTATAGTTGTACTTGAATTGACTACTGAAGAATCTAGAAGAACTAACTAGAACATCTTGAAAAGGAGGTTGGTAAAACCGGAGAAAATTGTGTTGACACGGTTTACAGGCGCTTGGTGTGAAGGAGGTACGTCGGAGCTCATACCGCTGGGCCCGTTTTGTTACGATCCTAAAACTGGGCCACACTAGGGTGCGTATGCAAGTGTAGGGTGTAAGTATTACTTAGATTGACTACTGAAGAGTCTGGAAGGACAAACTGGATACAGAGTGGAATCCGTATTTTATATAGATGTCCTTCTTCCAGCTTTTCCCTGGGTCGGTCGAGCCCTAGGTCGACCACTTCGAGATAGACGAGATAACCACTCTCCTTTCCCTAGTCCTTGGCGGGGCGTCCAAATTCGGAAACCCTGGCACCAAAGCACCGCTACTTACTGGATCAGAAAGAGGTACAAGTTGTATTAAAGGATCTCGGAGCGGTTACCTATAACCTTGTTATATACATATATAAACAAATCGGGTAACAAGAGAGAGCTCAGAGGGCCAGCTCCTCGAATTAAGTAGTGATTGGGCTGGGGGAGTCTGAGGTAGAGTAGAAGCTGATCGCCTTATCTAATATCGTAAACATTATCTTATAATGTCTTGCCTTTCGCTGTAGCATAGCTAAGATAAAGAGATTCCAAGGGAAGGGTTTTATAGATATTAGGGTTTATATAATAAATCATTAAACCAGTACTAGGTTTACTAATAATAGTAAATAGAAATGCAATTATTATTACGATCCGTATACCGGCTTGTTGGTATATTAGGTGGGTGCAGCTGGTGTATGGGGCGTGGGTGCCTGTCACGGGTAAAGTAAGGCAGTCAAGCAGTATCCACAAGATATTGATGAGAAGTGCGTATTCAAGTGTAGGGGTGTAGTTGTACTTGAATTGACTACTGAAGAGTCTAGAAGAATATACTAGATATAAGGAACCATCATAGCTTTATATAGACCTCTTTTCTTCCATCTGTCTTCAGTGATCTGGTTTGGTCGATTAAGTCCTTGCCTGACTGCCTGGTCGACCCTCTGTTTGACTAGCTAGTTGGTTGGCTGGTTGTCTGTCTGATGCATTAGATACTAAGCTGCCTGATTTCATGACTAAGCTGTCCTTCCTAATTCTGCCTTTATTTACTGCTTCCTTTATGTAATATAGTTGTGGCTAGGTTGTGACATGATTTCCCCTCTCTCTAGGTTTTTGTCCTTAAAGACTTATTAGTTCTATATAAAACTTCCTCTCCTTCCTTTCTTATTTTATAAGCTTCTTATCCCTCTCTTTAATTATACTTAATTATATTTCTAAATCTTATTTAGGGGTTATAATTTTCTAGATTAATTATAATTGACTTACTTAAGCTATAGATAATATTCTCTCTAAGTAGTATCTTTTTAAAATACCTAAGTATACTTCTTATTATAGATTAAAGGTTCCTTAGGACTGTGTAGTTTGTAAGGGGTAGTCCTACTATAATAGTTATATCTGCCTTAAGTATCTAAACTATAATATAGGGGGTATTACTAACTTAGCTTGTAAGTTCTTTCCTTTCTTTAGATCCTTATTATCTTATTAACTTTCTTAGTTAATTAATTAGAATAGGAATAAGCCTATTTAGACTATAAGAAGTGAAAAGTAGAGGAGGAGGTAGAGAAGGCCTTAGAGGCCTTCTAGGCTACTTCCTCTAAGATTTGTTATTTATATATAGAGGAGGAGCTCTATAAGAAGAGAACTCTAGAAATTGTTAAGCTAGGGATAGAGTAGGTAGTAGAGGAGGATGCTGTAGAGAATACTACTTCCTCTATCCCTAAGCTAGAGATTAATTAGAGCCTACTAATAGATCTAGTACTATTAGATCTTTTAGTTTTATTAGGTTCTTCTAGTAGAATATAGTAAGAAGTTGCTAGCTTCTTATTAAATATTTAATAGGTTTCTAAGTATTTTTACTATATTTAAAATTTTTTTATTTTACTAAGTATTTAACTTTTTTATTATTAATTATAGAGTTTAAGATTTTCTTAATTTCCTATATATCTTCTTCTACTTCTATTTTAATAGATTCTTTAGTAGGTATATTATTATATATAGGTTCTAAGAGTATAATATAGAAAACTAGATTATATTTTATAGTTTCTAGTAAGTTAAGTTTATAATTAACTTTTAAGATTTTTTATTTAATAGTAAATAATCTTAACTTTTTATAGTCTAATTTATTACTTAATTATTTAGTTTTAATTTAGAAGTCCTTAGTTCCTAATTTCTTTTATAGTAATTAGACCTTACTTCCCCTCTTAAGGGTTAGTCCTTTAAACTACTTATTATTAATATAATACTTTATTCTTTTCTAAATAAACTATAGTTCTTTAACTAACTACTTATATAATTCCTATATTATATCTACTATAAAGATTACTTATTCTACTTAAATCTTAGTACCTACTAATTTAAATCCTTCCCTAGGTTTAATACTATAGTTTATATAAAATAGTAATATTTAAGTACTTTCTAATATACTTATATTATAAGCTCTTTAAGCTAAGAGTAATAGTAATATTTAATTATCTTATTCCTAGTTAATATAGTATTATAAATATATTTTAAGTATTTAGTTTATTTATTCTACTTACCCTTATATTTCTAGGTAATAAATAGTAGATATTTTATAATTAATTCCTATTCTATTTAATAGGCTTTACTAGAAGTAAGAGATAAATAATCTACCTCTATCTAAGTTAATTTCTTCTAATAGATTATAGTTTACTATAACTATTTATAAAAATAGTTTAGTAAATTATAATACTTTTATTACTTTATTATAAGATATAAAGTAAGTATACTTTATTAGTTTATTAATTACTATTATAATATTATTATACTTTATTCTAATAGCTAGATCCTTTAATAATAGTAGTTTAATAATAAAGTTAATTATAATCTTCTACTATAGTACTTTAAATATTAATATTAATTATAATTATCTATAAAGTTTATAAAATTAGTTTCTATTCTTTTTATACTAGGAGTACTTAGCTATAACCTTAGTAATTACCTTTTTTAAGTATAGGATATAATATCTCTTTAATATCTTTTTTATAGTTTTTATAATTTTAGGGTATCTATTAAGTAATACTTTATAAATAGTTTAGATAAACTTTTTAATAAGATTTAAAGGTATTATTACTTAAGTTTATCTTTAAGCTTATATTTAGTCTTATAATCTAAGGTTTATATAGTAATTCTTAATTTCTTCTATAATAGGATTAACCTATTATATTTAATAGCTTATAGCTAGCTATTATAAATTTCCTTCTTTATTATAATAGAGGATAGTACTTATTTCTTTTAGTACTTTCTAAAAGTAATCTAGCTTTCTACTAAAAATATTAGCTTTTCTATTTTCTTTTTCTTTAATATATATAATTTTAAAATTATATTTAGATAGTTCTTCTACTTATTATACTTATCTTTAATTAAGTTCCTTTATTATAGTAAATCCTATAAGATTTTTATAATTAAAATATACTATAATTAGATACTTAGCTCTAATAAGGTAATATCTCTATTCTTTAAATACTTTAATAATAACTATTAGTTCTTTATTAAGAATAGTATAGTATAACTCAGGTCTATTAAGTTTCTTTAATATAAATACTATTAAATAAACTCTACTATTTTTATCTTATTATCTTAGTTATACTCCTAGGATATAATCTAATATATCTATTTCTAATTTAAAAGGTTTTAAGGGGTCTACTTAGTAAAGTATAGGTTATTTATATACTAATTATTTAGCTTTTTAGAATATTTCCTATTCTTCTATTCTTTAATAAAATAGTTTATCCTTCTTAGTAAGTTCTATAAAAGTATATATATTAGTATTATAGCTTCTTATAAACCTTCTATAAAAGTTAAGGAATCTAAGGAATACTTTAACTTTTATAATATTAGCTAGTACTAGCTATTCTAAGATAGCCCTAACTTTTAATTCTTATATTTAGATTTTTCTAGGTTAGAGTATATATTTAAGAAAATCTACTTATTACTTATAGAATTTACACTTAGCTAGTTCTATTAGTAATTTTATATCTTATAGCTTTTATAAGATTTTATATATATACTCCTTATATTCTTCTATTATTTTTAAAAAGATAAGGATATTATTAAAGTATATAATTATAAAGTTATCTAAATATTCCTATAGGATATAGTTAATTATAATCTAAAAACTTATAAAAGTATTTATTAATTTAAAGGGTATAAATAAGTATTTAAAATATTTAAAATATATCCTAAAGGTAGTCTTCTACTTATTATCCTCCTTAATATAGATTAAATTATAAGCTCCTTTTAAATCTAGAATTATAAACTACTATACTTCTTAAAGTATATCTTATAGTTCTAAAATAAGTAATAGTAGGTATTAATTTTTAATAATAATATTATTAAGTTATTAATAGTCTATATATATTTATAGCCTACTATTCTTCTTAGATACCTATAGGATAGGGTATCTTACTAGTAATATTAAGGGTCTAATATATCTCTTTTTTAATATCTTTTCTATATATTTCTTTAGTATTTATTATTATATTTTATTAAGATTATAGATAAATATAAACTTTAGTTAAGTACTTTCTTTTAATAATATCTTATAGTCCTACTAGCTATACTTAGATAGTCTAGTTTCTAGTTCTTTAGCAAATATCTTACTATATTTCTAATATTCCTTTAATATATATTTTATTATATTATCTAGTAATAATAATATTTTAAAACTTATAATTACCTTTATTATATATACTTATTTATATCTTCTTTTTTTTAATAAATAATTTAAATCTTTTATAGTAAATACTTTAAAGTAAATTATTATTTTAAAGGCTCTTAGCTTACTTAAGGATAACTCTTCTAGTTAATACTTCTTAGGGGCTAAGTTATTTTCTAGGCTTTATTTAGTCTTATTTTAAGTAAGCTAATTAGTTACCTAGTTAATTTATAGGTTCTTTATTTATAACTATAGTATTCCTAGTATAATAAAATAATTAGTAGTTCTTATAATATTAAAAGATATATAGTTAGGTCTTCTAGTAATAATAATATAGAAGTATATAATCTTAATACTAACTACCCTACCTTTATAATTAACTAGTATTTTATTATATATAACTAGAATATAGGGTCTATTCTTTATAATCTATAAGAGTTTTAACTTATTAATAATTATTAATAAAATAAAATTTCCTTATACTTTATTATTTATTAAGGCTATAAATATCTATCCTTATATAATAACTAGTACTTTAAGGTAAGAGATTAATTATCTTTTTATAATATTAAATTTTTATTTAGTCTCTTTAGATCTTTATCTTATTTTTAATATTATTTCTTCTATAGCTTATTAATATTTATAGTTAATTTTAATTATCTTATTATATTATTCTTAGAGTATTATTATTATTTTTTATAGGGCTTTAACCTACTTTTATTATACTTTAATTTTTCCTTTAAGTTTAGTAATTTCTATACCTTTATTATACTATTATATAGCTATCTCTACCCTCTTATTATTAATTTCCTAAATCTTCTACTTTATCCTATTAATAGCCTCTTTAACTTTATCCTTAAATTCCTATAACTCTTTCTAAATTAGTTTAAGTTAGATTCTAACCTTATATTATATAAGTTATCTATTATTATTCTATAAGTCTTTATTTTTTACAGTTTATATATTATACTTCTTTTAGAAATTATCTAATTTAATACTTATATAGAGTCCTATATCTTCTATAATTTTGATTTTTATCTTAAGGTAATTAACTTTATTACTTACTTTTTTATTTAATATATTAAGCTATTTTTAAAGCTTATATTACTTACTTTTAGGAAGTAGGTATTATAGTTAGTTAACTTATATCTATAGATTAATTAAGTTATCTACTATATCTATATTCTATTACTTTTAGGATAGGTTACTAGTCCTATATCTACTTATTCCTTAGTATTTAATTATAGTTTATTAGTCTCTTTATTATTAAGCTATCTATTATTAGTAATCTTTCTAACTTTCCTCTTTTATTATTTATTTTATTATTAGGAAGTCTTCCTCTAAGTCTAGTTTAAAAAGTTATACTTATCTAATTAAATATTTATATAAGGTTTCTTTTTCCTTTCTCTTTACAAGTTCTTCTAGCTCTACCTTATAAATAACTTATTAAAATAATCTTAATATATTATAATAATATTAATATACTTCTTTATAGTACTATTAATATAATAAGTCTTCTTATTTTAGGGTTTTAAAGGTTTCTAGGATTTCCTTTATAATTTCCTTAATCTTATCTTTAATTTCTAAGATCTAAGTAATTTCCTCTTATTTTATTATTTTAAAGGTTTAGAGCTTCTTAGGGTAGTATCCTATTCTATCTTTCTTACTTTAATATATATAGTAGTTATTATTATAGTATATAGTCTAGGATAGAGACTTATAGTTTACTTTATTAGCTTTAAATTGTTAGTTTCTCTCTTTAAGTATAGGCTTCTATCCTACTCCTTAGTTCTTATCTTATCTAAAGGTCTTCTTATTACTTTAGTATTTTTATATAAAGTATCTATACTTCCTATATATATAGTACTTACTAATCTTATCCTTAAATACCTTAGGGATAACTTCCTTATAGTTAGCTTTTAATTCTATAGGTCTTAAATAGGTTTCTTATATAGTACTTTTCTTATTCTACTATTACTACTTTTTCTTAAGTAGGTAGAATTATTTAGAGCCTTTCTTTTTTAATTATTATATATATTATTAGTTATTAATATATATAGCTATTATAATATACTTAGCTAGACTATCTAGTTAGTTAAACTTTATAATTTTATCCTTAATATTATCCTTTAGTCCTTTATAGAATAGGGCCTTTAGGGGTTCTTTTTCTTATTTAAGGTGTAAGGTAGTTTATTAGAATTCTACTATAAAGGCTAAGGCTAATCCTTTCTATTGGAGGTTATATAGCTTTTGTTTATTAGCTCTATCTTTATCTAGATCCCTAAATATATTCTTTAATACTTCTTTAAACTTAATATAGCTATTAAAAATTTTATCTATAGCTTCTTCTTAGTTATTAAGGTTATTTCTAAAATAATCTCTTATTATAGATTTAAACTATATTATAATATTTCCTATTAAGAAAGATATTATTATTAATACCTTATCTTTTAGTTTAATAAGGTTTAAGTAATAATAGAGGAGATAAATTTAAACTTAAATTAGGAATCTATAAAGGTTCTCCTTTATTCTATTAAACTTTTTAAAAGCTTTAATCTTAAAGTATAAGTAAGTTACTTAGTTTTTAAGTCTTTTAATTTTCTCTAAGATATCTTTAAATTAGATTTTAAACTAGTTTTTCTCTTTCTAAAGCTTATTAATTATCTTCTTTAGGTCTTTCTAAAAAATAATACTTCCTTTAGAAGTCAATATCTTTATTAGTAATATATACTTAATAGGGTTACTTACTAAATAGGAGTAGTTAATATATTATAATCTATATACTAGCTTATTAGTATATTAGGTAAGTGTAGCTAGTATATAGAGTATAAGTGCTTATTATAGGTAAAGTAAGGTAGTTAAGTAGTATCTATAAGATATTAATAAGAAGTATATATTTAAGTGTAGGAGTATAGTTGTACTTAAATTAACTACTAAAGAGTTTAGAAGAATATACTAGATATAAGAAACTATTATAGCTTTATATAGACCTCTTTTCTTCTATCTGTCTTTAGTGATCTGGTTTAGTTGATTAAGTCCTTACCTGATTGCCTGGTCGACCTTCTATTTAACTAGCTAGTTGGTTGGCTGGTCGTCCGTCCGACATGTCGGACACCAAGCCGCCCGATTTTATAACTAAGCTGTCCTTCCTAATTCTGCCTTTATTCACCGCTTCCTTCATATGACATGGTCGCGGCCGGGTCGTGACAATTATAGCCAGAGATAAGGAGTAAAGCTAAATAAAGATACTTATTACATTTCAGCTCACTACGACATTTCCTATATTATGAGCTAACCGTTTTAAAGACTTAGGTAGTTAGGTATAGTAGTAAAGAGTAATCTATAGAAGAACTAGGACTAATAAGAAGAGGACTGATTTAGACTAACTAGTAGTCCTAAGTAGTCCTAGATAGGACTAACTTATAAGTCCTATTAGTCTAGGTAAGGACTAACTTAGAATAAATATTAGTCCCTTAAAGAGTTTAAAAGGAAAATATCTATATAAACTATAGTTTACTCTATATATTTAGTTTATCTTTTAAGACTTTTTAATAGTTAATTTAAGTATAATTATATTCTTATACTTAAATATATACCTTTTATTAATATTTTATAATTATTACTTAATTACTTTATTTTACTATTAATAGATATCTATACCCTATATACTAGCTATACCTATTTAATAAAATAATAAGCTAGTATATAGATTATAATATATTAACTACTCCTATTTATTAAGTAACTTTATTAAGTATATATTACTAATAAAGATATTAACCTCTAAAGGAAATACTACTTTTTAAGAAGATCTAAAGAAGATAATTAATAAGATCTAGAAAAAAAAAACTAATTTAAAGTCTAATTTAAAGATATCTTAGAAAAAGTTAAGAGATTAGAGGACTAAGTAATTTATCTATACTTTAAGATTAAAGCTTTTAAAAAGTTTAATAGAATAAAGGAGAACTTTTATAGATTTCTAATTTAAATCTAGACCTATCTCCTCTACTACTACTTAGATTTTATTAAATTAAAAGATAAAGTACTAGTAGTAGCCTCTTTCCTAATAGAAAATACTATAGTATAGTTTAAACCTATAATAAGGGACTACTTTAGAAATAACCCTAATAGTTAATAAGAAGCTATAAATAATATTTTTAGTAATTATATTAGGTTTAAGAAAGTATTAAAAGATACTTTTAAGAACTCTAATAAAAATAGAGCTAATAAGTAAAAACTATAAAACCTCTAATAGAAGAGGTTAGCTTTAGTTTTTATAGTAGAATTCTAATAGACTACCTTATACTTTAAATAAAATAAAGAACTTCTAAAAGCTTTATTTTATAAAGGATTAAAAAATAATATTAAAGATAAAATTATAAAGCTTAACTAATAAGATAGTTTAGTTAAATATATTATTATAATTATATATATTAATAACTAATAATATATATAATAATTAGAAGAGAAAGGCCTTAAATAGCTCTATATATCTAAAAAAAAATAATAGTAAAATAAGAAAAGTACTATATAGAGAACCTACTTAGGACTTATAGAATTAGGAGCTAACTATAAAGAAGTTATCTCTAAAGTACTTAAAGATAAGATTAGTAAGTACTATATATATAGAAAGTATAAATACTTTATATAAGAATACTAAAGTAATAAGAAGATTTTTAAATAAGATAAGAACTAGGAGATAGGATAGAAGTTTATACATAAAGAAAAAAACTAATAATTTAAAGCTAATAAAGTAGACTATAAGTCTCTATCCTAGACTATATACTATAATAATAACTATTATATACACTAAAGTAAAAAAAAATAGAATAAGATACTATTTTAAAAAGCCCTAAACCTTTAAAATAATAAAATAAGAAGAAATCACTTAGATTCTAGAAATTAAAAATAAGATTAAGGAAACTATAAAGAAGATACTAGAGACCTTTAAGACCTTAAAGTAAAAAGACTTATTATATAAATAATATTACTAAAAAGTATACTAATATTATTATAGTTATTTTAGTAGATTACTTATAAAATAGAGCTAGAAAAGCTTATAAAGAAAAGAGAAAAAGAAATACTATATAAGTATCTAATTAGATAAATATAACTCCTTAAACTAGACTTAGATAAAGATTTTATAATAATAAAATAAATAGTAAAAGAAGAAAGTTAAGAAGATTACTAATAATAGATAGTTTAATAATAAAGAAACTAGTAAACTATAACTAAATATTAAAAAATAAGTAGATATAAAACTAGTAATCTATTTTAAAAATAGTAAAATATAGATATAGTAGATAATTTAATTAATTTATAAATATAAGTTAATTAACTATAATATCTACTCCTTAAAAGTAAATAATATAAGCTCTAAAAATAGTTTAATATATTAGATAAAAGAGTAAGTAATAAAGTTAATTATTTAAGGATAAAAATTAATATTATAGAAGATATAAAACTTAATATAAATACTAAATTAGATAATTTCTAAAATACTATTAAAAAAAATATAATATATAACTTATAAAAAATAAAGACTTATAGAATAATAATAGATAACCTATATAATATAAGCTTAGAAACTAACTTAAACTAATATTAGAAAAATTATAAGAATTTAAAAATAAAGTTAAAGAAGCTATTAATAAAATAAAGTAAAGAATTTAGGAAATTAATAATAAAAGAGTAGAGATAGTTATATAATAGTATAAAAGAGGTATAGAAGTTATTAAACTTAAAAGAAAAGTTAAAGTATAATAAAAGTAGATTAGAGCTCTATAAGAAGTAATAGTAGTACTTAAAGAATAATATAATAAGATAATTAAAGTTTATTATAAATAGTAATAAACTATAGAAAAGATAATATTAAAGATAAAATAAAATTTTAAAAAGATTAAATAAAAATTTAATATTATAGAAAGATAATTAAGCTAGTATCTTAAAGTACTTATTATTATATAAAGATAAATACTTATAGTTTTAGTAGATAGTAGAGTATAAGAGAATTTTATTTTACTAATAATTATTAATAAGTTAAGATTTCTATAGATTATAAAAGATAGGCCTTATACTTTAACTATATATAATAAAATACTAGTTGATTATAAAGGTAAAGTAGTTAGTATTAAGATTATATACTTTAGTATTATTATTACTAAAAAACTTAATTATATATCTTTTAATATTATAGGAACTACTAGTTACTCTATTATACTAGGAATACTATAGTTATAGATAAGGAATCTATAAATTAATAAAGGAATTAATTAACTTACTTAAAATAAGACTAAGTAAGGCTTAAAGAATAACTTAGCTTCTAAAAAGTATTAACTAGAAAAGTTATTTTTAAGTAAGCTAAGAGCTTTTAAAATAATAATTTACTTTAAAGTACTTACTATAAAAGATTTAAATTACTTATTAAAAAAAAGAAAATATAAATAAATATATATAATAAAGGTAATTATAAGTTTTAAAATATTATTATTACTAGATAATATAATAAAATATATATTAAAAGAATACTAGAAATATAATAAAATATTTACTAAAAAACTAGAAACTAGACTACCTAAGTATAACTAATAAGATTATAAGATATTATTAAAAGAAGGCACTTAATTTAAGTTTATACTTATTTATAATCTTAATAAAATATAGTAGTAAATACTAAAAGAATATATAAAAAAGATATTAAAAAAAGGATATATTAGACTTTTAATATTACTAATAAGATATCTAATCTTATAAGTACCTAAGAAGAATAGTAGACTATAAATATATATAGACTATTAATAACTTAATAATATTACTATTAAAAATTAATATCTATTAATATTTATTTTAAAATTATAAAATATACTTTAAAAAATATAATAATTTATAATTCTAAATTTAAAAGAAATATATAACTTAATTTATATTAAGGAAGGTAATAAGTAGAAGATTGCTTTTAGGATATACTTTAAGTACTTTAAATACTTAATTATACCTTTTAGATTAATAAATACTCTTATAAGTTTTTAAATTATAATTAACTATATCTTATAAGAATATCTAGATAACTTTATAGTTATATACCTTAATAATATCCTTATCTTCTTAAAAATATTAGAAAAATATAAAAAGTATATATATAAAGTCTTATAAAAGCTATAAGATATAAAACTACTAGTAGAACTAGCTAAATATAAATTCTATAAGTAATAAATAGATTTCCTTAGATATATAATCTAACTTAGAAAAATCTAAATATAAGAATTAAAGGTTAAAGCTATTTTAAAATAGCTAATACTAACTAATATTATAGAAGTTAAAGTATTTTTTAGATTCTTTAACTTCTATAGAAAATTTATAGGAGGCTATAATATTAATATATATATTCTTATAGAACTTACTAAGAAGGATAAACTATTCTAGTAGGGAATAGAAAAATAGAAGGTGTTTTAGAAAGCTAAGTAATTAATTTATAAATAACCTATACTTTACTAAGTAGACTTCTTAAAATCCTTTAAATTAAAAATAAATATATTAAACTATATTCTAAAAATATAACTAAAATAATAAGATAAGAATAGTAAAGTTTACTTAATAGTATTTATATTAAAGAAATTTAATAGACTTAAATTATATTATATTATCCCTAATAAGGAACTAATAGCTATTATTAAAGTATTTAAGGAATAGAGATATTACTTTATTATAACTAAGTACTTAATTATAGTATACTCTAATTATATAAATCTTATAAGATTTACTATAATAAAGAAACTTAATTAAAGATAAGTATAGTAAGTAGAAGAACTATCTAAGTATAACTTTAAGATTATATATATTAAAGGAAAAGAAAATAGAAAAGCTAATACCCTTAGTAGAAGGCTAGACTACTTTTAGAAGATATTAAAAGAAATAAGTACTATCTTTTACTATAATAAAAAAGGAAACTTATAATAGCTAGCTACTAGCTACTAAATATAATAAGTTAATTTTATTATAGAAAAAATTAAAAATTACTATATAAATCTTAGATTATAAAACTAAATATAAACTTAAAAATAAACTTAAGTAATAGTACTTTTAAATCTTACTAAGAAGTTTATTTAAGCTATTTATAAAGTACTATTTAATAGATACCCTAAAATTATAAAAACTATAAAAAGGTATTTAAAAGATATTATATCTTATACTTTAAGAAGGTAATTACTAAGATTATAACTAAGTACCCCTAGTATAAAAAGAATAAAAGTTAACTTTATAAACTCTATAGATAATTATAACCTATACTAATATTTAAAGTATTATAGTAGAAGATTATAATTAACTTTATTATTAAATTACTACTATTAAAGGACCTAGCTACTAAAATAAAGTATAATAATATTATAATAGTAATTAATAAACTAATAAAGTATACTTACTTTATACTCTATAATAAAGTATACTTACTTTATACTCTATAATAAAGTAATAAAAATATTATAGTTTACTAAACTATTTTTATAAATAGTTATAGTAAACTATAACCTATTAAAAGAAATTAACTTAGATAGAGGTAGATTATTTATCTCTTATTTTTAGTAAAGCTTATTAGATAGAATGGGAATTAATTATAAAGTATCTACTATCTATTACTTAGAAATATAAGAGTAAGTAAAATAAATAAACTAGATATTTAAGATATATCTATAATATTATATTAATTAGAAATAAGATAATTAAATATTACTATTACCCTTAGCTTAAAGAGCTTATAATATAAGTATATTAGAAAGTACTTAAATATTATTATTTTATATAAATTATAGTATTAAACTTAGAGAAAGATTTAAATTAATAGATACTAAGACTTTAATAGAGTAAGTAATCCTTATAGTAAATAAAATAAAGGAATTATATAAGTAATTAGTTAAAGAACTATAGTTTATTTAGGAAAGGATAAAGTATTATACTAATAAGAAGTAGCTTAAAGGACCAACCTTTAAGAGGAGAAATAAGGTCTAATTACTATAGAAGAAACTAAGAACTAAGGACTTCTAAATTAAAACTAAATAACTAAATAATAAATTAGATTATAAAAAATTAAGACTATTTACTATTAAATAAAAAGTCTTAGAAGTTAACTATAAACTTAATTTACTAGAAACTATAAAATATAACCTAGTTTTTTATATTACATCTTTAGAACCTATATATAATAATATACTTATTAAAAAATCTATTAAAGTAAAAATAAAAGAAGATATATAGAAAGCTAAGAAAATCTTAAACTTAATAGTTAATAATAAAGAAGTTAAATACTTAGTAAAATAGAAAAATTTTAAATATAGTAAAAATACTTAAAAACTTATTAAATATTTAATAAAGAGCTAGTAACTTCTTACTATATTCTACTAAAAATATCTAAAAAAGCCTTAAGATCTATTAATAAAGGATTAAATATTAACTCCTAATCTACTACCTTAAAAGCACTAAATAATTATATATTACCTACTATTTACTAAATAGCTAATATAGCCTTCTCTATTCTTTTACTCTCCTCTAGTTTCTAAAGTCCTTAGTAAAATAATATAGTATTCTTCTATTTTAAAAAATCCTTTTACTTCTATAAGCAGGATATATAAATAAGGGCCTTAACTAAGTTACCCTCTACTTTAAAAAGATCCTCCTCTACTCTATAAATAATAGAGAGAAAATAAGTAATTATAAAAATATAAAGAAATTAGTAAAACTAAGAAATAAAAGTAAAAAGGACTTATATAATAATATAATAAAGTTACTATTATATAACTTTTTCTAATAAATATACTCTCTATAATAAAATAAACCTATTATAAAAAGATATATCTTTTTTATTAAATAATAATAAGAATATAATATATTCTCTTTTTCTTTACCTTTAATAAAAATATATTAAACTAAAATATTAACTTTATAGGCTTTATAAGTTAAAACAAGGTTACTAAAATAATATTTTAATATATAACTTAATATACTAATTAAAATAATATTACTATAAAATTATATAATAAAAAAAGAATTAATATATACTAGAGAATAGGGACAAGGTCTATTTATAAGTCTTTAGAAATAAAGACTAAAAGAGGAGAGGTATTATATTATAAGCTAACTATTTTAAAGACCTAGGTAGTTAAGTATAGTAGTAAAAAGTAATCTATAGGAGAACTAGGACTAATAAGAAGAGGACTAACCTAGACTAACTAGTAGTCTTAGGTAGTCCTAGATAGGACTAACTTATAAGTCCTATTAGTCTAGATAAGGATTAATTTAGAATAAATATTAGTTTCTTAAAAAGCTTAGAAGGGAAATATCTATATAAACTATAGTTTACTTTATATATCTAATTTATCTTTTAAGACTCTTTAGTAGTTAATTTAAATATAACTATACCCTTATACTTAAATATATACTTTTCATTAATATCTTATAATTACTATTTAATTACCTCACCTTATTATTAATAAGTACCTATACCCTATATACTAGCTATACCTACCTAATAGAGTAACGAGCCAGTATATGGATCGTAATATCTTAGTACTCTTCTTAAGGGTAAGGGTTATATAACCTTAAAAATAGACTAAACTACTAGTAGCTCCCTACTCCTACTAAAACTAGGAAGTACTAAGTATATAGATATATTCTAAAGTGGCTAATAGTTAACTAACTTAGTATTTAGATAAGCTAGAGTAGAGGAAAGTAATTAATAGTTATTATATTCTATATATTTTAACTACTTTACTAAATACTTCTAAACTCCCTTATTTAAACTTAATTAAAGAAATTATTATTAAGATTATTAAAACTATAATTATAAGCTCTCTTAATAAAATATAAACTACTAGGTTTATTACTATAGATATTAGGACAGCTAATACTTTAATAAGGATAGGGAGCTTACTTAAATATAATATAATAATAGAAGTAGAAGCTAATACTTAAAGATCTAAGTAAAATCCTAGCTACTATCTAAGCTTTAGCTAGAACTACTATAAGTTTGATAAGGTAGTTAGAGAATTAGCTTAGTAAGCTTACTAATAAGCTTCACTATTAAAGTAGGTTTAGTTATATAAAAGTATAGGATCTACTAGAGAGTATAACCTCCTAATTACCTTAAATTATAATATTAAAGCTATAAAAAGAAGATATATTAATAGTTATAATATTAATTAAATTTAATAAAATAACCTTTAGGTACTAGTATAAGAGGACCTATATTAGTTTCCTATTTTTTAGAGGTATTAAATAAAAAAAAGTACTTACTTTAATTAATTTCTACTAGGTCTCAATCTTCTAGGCTCCTTGCTAGCTTACCCTTATAGTAAGATAAATAACTAAAAGGTCTTATACTTAGGAGTTTTAAATATTAAAAAAGAGAGAGTATAAAGAAATAGTATTAAGCTAAGAGTAGCTAAATAAGATAATAATACCTATTCAAGAATAAATATAAATAATGCGGCAGCCGAAATTATTAATAAGTCTACTAGTAACTATATCAGTAGAGCATATAATAATTATAACTAGTATTTACTTTATCAGTGCTTATTAGTTCTTATAGCTAAGTATACTAAAAATAATATATAAAAGTTCTTCTAAAATAGTCCAAAGTTAGCTAGGGGTAAAGGCCTTATAATAAGTTAATAAGATATAGTAGTAAAAACCTAGAACTCTAGTAAAGTAGAACAGCCTGAGTAGGAAGTATAAATTTATATTATAAAAAAGATAGAGGAGATAAGAGAGGTAGTAAGACTTCCTAAAGTAACTAAGGTACTTATAAGATACTTATAGAGCGAGATTATCTATATAGCTAAGCCAACACAGAGCTTAGAGCACCTAACTATTATAGATTAACTTAATTATAACTATATAATATATATTTATCTCTATACATCCTCTATTCTATATACACACTTAGTTACTATAAGTTCTCTTTAAAAGTATAAGAAGTACTTTGCCCTAATCAACCCGCAAATACTATCTCTCACCTAAACTATATTTTCTCATACATCCCTTCTCCTCCCTATTATAACTTCTACAAAGTATTTACCATAGAATTTATATTAAATCTATCTATAATAATAATATTTAAATAAAGGCACACTTTAGCGCCTACTTGACACTAGGTAATCTTACCTAGTTTTTATAATATTTCTATTAAAAACACTTTCTTATAAAACAAAATACCTTCATCATTTATACCTAGGATCTTACTCGCCTCATGGCCAGAAGTAGTACCCAGGATGTCCTTATTACCCTTATAGAGACTGTCTATTTATATAAATACCTATATATTTAACTATATCTCTAATTAAGCTATCTTTATTCTACTTAAGATTAATAAAAGGATAAAGATAATCTACTACTATAATTCTCTCTTAAGTAATAATAAGACAAGCTAGATAAAGTAGCTTATTAAAGTAAGTAATCTAATATTAAGCAAGATATTATATAGATACTAATAGCTAAGGCTGCTTTTAGAGATTTTAGCTTTAGCTTTTAGGAAGTAGTAAATAAGTTCTAGCCCTTAATTATTAAATCATCTAGTACTAACTTTATATAGTAATGTTTTAGATAAAAGAATAGGTTACCCTATAGCCTTATAATAATATAAAATGCTTAGTTATAAATAATCGGAAAAGAAATTAGTAAGTAGGATAATATAGTCGATGTCTACTGAATTTTTTAGGAAGTAATCTACTTATTAAAAAGAAGATTAAAGTTTAAGATATTATAACTAAAAATTCTTATATAGAGGTTAAGCTATTATAAAGATAGAAAGGAACACTAAGTATAGTAACCCTTTCTAAGTATTTCTAATATTAAACTTAGGTTATAGTTAAATATATTAAGAAATATATTCTAAGTATAAGAGTTTACTATACTAATAGTATAATAGGAAATAAGGTAACTAGTGTGAGGAGGGTTTGGTTCTCCTCTAGAGTAGAAGAGCGGTAGCAGAAGAAGTTTATTCCTTACCTAGGAAGACTAAGACATAGTTATTTTCTTTCTTTTCTTTCTTATAGGGGGAGGAAGTTCTTCTTCTTCTCCTTTAAGTTACTTAAGTTATTATTATTATCAAGTTGTTACCAGTTCTTTCAATAGTTAATTAACTCTTATTTCTTCACTCTATTACTGATCTTTGTTATTAGTAATATCTAGCTACCTATTTTAGCTTGACTAATATTATAGAGTGCCCCTTTGGATATTGAAGTGAATCTGTGGTTTCTCCTATTTGGAGGCTTTATTTTTATATATCCTGATCCTATTCCTATTGATTAACAGTTCCGATAAGTATTCTATTCCTGTCAGGGGTTCTGCAGCAACTTTTCGTAGGAAATACTATAGACTATTGACTAAACCTACTCTTTTCTTGTAGTATGCGAGCAGGCTGCACTGCTCTATCTTATTATCTTCTTATTCTACTAACTATATCTAAGAAAAATACTATTCTTTAATAATTACAATAACTTCTACCGACTTTGCGTAGCGCTATTAAGGACTAAAGGTAATTAAATAAGGTAGCTTAATAAGCTAATAGGTAAGGTTAATGTAATATTATTAGTAGTAAATTTTCTATTATATATTTTTAATTTAAGTAGTAAGAAGTCTTATATTAGATTCTAATTTTATAGCTTTTATTAATATTAAATCTATTAGCTCTTATAGCTTTTAAATAGTTTAGTATATTTATATATTAATTAAGATAATTAATTTAATTATAAGAGGTATAAATTAGAAGTATATAAATATATATAATATATTTTAACCTCTACGTATCTAAGACAGCTATCTTTTACTAATAGTAAAGATCTTAAGACTAAGGAAGTCTTAGAAGGTCGGTTATAGAAGAGAGAAAGAATAATATTAATACTTTATAAGGAAATATAACTAGCTCTAAAAACATTAAATAAATAACTAAAAGTAGAAAGGATAACTAATATAGAAAGGTATCCCTAACTCGCTTATACTAAAACTAACTAGTAAGGAGAACGAAGGCCTTATACCTTATAATATTACTTCGTATATCACTTCCTTTACTTTAGCTATTAACCCTCAACATTAACAGGCCTTCCCTATCTCTCTTACTCTCTATTAAGATAAATCTTATATCTCTAATAAATATAGCTATAGAGGTAATCTCTATTATTAAGAGATATATTATAAACTTAGTAGTTAACTACCTAGTAAGGTTGAAGATACTATAAGTATTTATTTTAAAAGTGCTTAGTTATATTCCTAGGACTATAGAATTCATAAGTAAGTAAATTAAAAAGAGAGTTATTAGAATGTAGCTAGTACTCTAGTACTATACCTATATAGAGGACATATTACTTTATCTTTTTCTTAAATAATATAATAAAGATAAATAATATGATCTTATCTATTTTACTATATAGTAGTATAGGATAATTTAGAAGTAGAGGATAGCTTAGAGGTGAAAAATAGCTTGGAGGTAAAGAATAGCTTAGTAGTAGAGGATAGCTTAGTAGAGGAGGATAGCTTAGTAGAGAAGGACGGATTGATAGTTTAATGTAGCTTAGTAGTAGATAATAGCTTAGTAGTATAAGATAATAGCTTAGCTTAAGCTATAGATAATAGTATAGTAGTATTACTCTAGCCTTAGCTTGACTAGCTGACAAGCAAGCAGGCCTAGTACTAGCCTACTTCTTAGGCCTCCTCTAGTAAGCTGGCTTAATAATAAAGTAGTAAGTAATAATAGTATTAATTACTTAGTTCTATTATTAGATTTATCCTCTAATAGTCTTCTTAATAAGAGCTATTAGGGCCCTTAGTAATTATCCCTGGCCCCTGGACTACTATAATCTAGGATCTATATCTTTTAATTTAAGGAATCCCTATCTATTTAGCTTAGATTTGATATTAGCTACAACCTATTTGATAGTCTATTTCTTTCTGATGTAGTTAAGGAGTAGTCTCTTTAATTATTACTTCTTACTATAGAGCTTAAATATAGCCTTTTTATAATTTAGTATAGCTCTTCTTAAGTGCTTTACTTGTTAGTGTAGCTGCTTATAACAGTAGGTGAGCTCCTAAATGCAAGGGTTACAATTAACTAAGGTGGACTGCTTAGGTATTAGTTCTATAGGTTACTGTTTGCTTATATTATAGCTAATACTATATACTCTCTTCAGTAAGGTTATCTAAGCCTGCAGGCTGTAGACAACTATATTTATATTATTTATTATTATATATTTAAGGTAGTTTCTCTAGAATAAGTTTGAATTTATATAGTTAAGGAATAGGTTTCTAATAGTATTACTTATATTACTTAGAGAAGGAGATTAGCTTTAGTAAGCTAGATCTAAAGTTTAAAAAGGATAATATACTATTTTAGTTAAACTTATTAGTAGTATTATATTATAAGTTATATAAGATAGTTAGGACTTCTAGTCTTATTAGTAAGCTAATTCTCTTAACTTAACTTAATATTATAATATAAGGAATCTTTTTATTAAATATCTTATAGCTAGTTGCCTCCTAGACTATATAGTAGAAGATATAGACATTATCTAGTTTAAGTTTAAGTAAAATAAGCTTCTTAAATTTGCTAGAATAGATATTAAGCTCTCTAATCTTCTCAGGCCCAGTCAGGCTTAGATTAAAGAAGGCTTTATTAAAAAAGAGGACACCTAGGAAGAAGACCTATATAGAAAGAGTAAGGCACTTATTAAATAAATCTTCTAAAGTAAATATAGTTTTACTAAAGAGACCTAGGTAAGTATACTAAAAATATAGTTTATAATACTCCTTAACTTAGTAGAATATTTACTTATCCTTAATACCTAGATATAACTTTATAAAGTTAAATTTAAGTTATATAAAGACCTTATATAAGCTACTAAATATATCTTATTATAATATTACTTGGATATCTCTATATTATAACTTAAGGATAGCTATAAAGCAAGCACCTATAAGTATTATTATAAGAAGAAATAAGTAATAGAGAATTTATATAAGCTTAAGTTTAAATAATTTCTTAATTATATTTAATATTTCCTTAATTTACTACCTTAGAGTATTAGTTATCATATAATGATTTTTATATCTCTAGTTATCAAACTTATACTTCTTAGCAAGGTCTCTAAGTACTTAACTTATATTAGATTCTATATTAAAGATGTCTTTAAATAGGAGTTACTTATCCTATATATCTAGTAATTTATCTTAGAGTTAATCTTTTTATCTATTGCCCTCTTATATATAAGCTAGTATACTTTCTAATATATTTGAAATATACTCTTCTTCTTTATTTTAGGTAGCCTTCTCCTATCCTTTCCTCTTTTTTAACTAAGTACTTAATCAAAAAAGAAATTAAGTCTCTTGATAGTAATACCTTTAAAGCGCTAGAGCACCTCATGTTTAGCAGGGCTGTGATTAGCATAATCATAATAGCTATTATTTATTAGCCTCATTTAATAGCTATAAGAAGGATCTACTTACTCTATCTATTTACCTTCTATTATATCTAGAAGGAGGGTGCTTCTATCACTGTAATTGATACCTATGTATACATTGTCACTACTTAATTCTATTTCTTACTAGTAGTATTTCTAAGAGTAAAGGTTTCCATTATAAAGATTTTCTCCTAAGTTGTTAATAAACTCTAGCACCTCCTTATAATCAAGGCTATTATCTATAAGACTACCTTTAGAGGTAACATCATCATTAAATATAGATAACATAGCAGATTTATAGTCAGACCTATTAATACTCTCTATATAGTTACAATTTAAATTGAAGCTACTGTTATTAGCTATACTCAGTTAGATTAGAAAGCGTATTTAGAGAGAATAAGGCGAAACAAGTAGAAAGCTCCTGCTGCAGGCGGTGGGCCCTATAAATAGAGCTAAAAGTCATTGTCTTCCAAGGTTCTAGAACCTAGTATTAGTAATATGAGGTTTCGTGGGGGTCAGAGGTTTCCAGATAAGAGGTACCTTAAGGTATAATATAAGTACATTTTGTCCATTTCGTTACATGTATAGGGTAATCCTCTAGTAAATTATAAGTTAAAGCGCCGCCTAAAATCGGGCAAAAATTAGGTCTAAACTCGCTATTATATACTTTAAAGTAGTTTTCTTTTTTTATTAGCTTTATTTTAATATTCTTATCTTAATAAATTAATCTAGACTTTAACTTTATATTATATTAGTTATTTATTATTATTTAATAGTTCTTTATTTTCTATAAGTTTCTCTTTTATTATAGTCTTAAAGTCTTCTAACTTAGTACTAGTACTAAATCTTATAGTTTTTATAATATTGATTTTTATAGTTAGGTAATAAACTTAGTTATCTAGTTACTTATCTAGGTTATTAATTTATTACTAAACTTTTATTTAAAATTCTCCTTCCTAGAGAGCTTATTATAGCTAGCTAACTTTTTTATTAATATCTACTTAAAGTTCTTTTAGGCTTTTCATATAATTTAGGTTAGTTGTTTTTATAAACTTAAATTAGTTCTTTAATTTATAAATTTATCTTTAAAGTTTATTTTATAGATTATAATTATAGATTATATCTTATAAGTAGTTAACTTACCTTTATAAGTTAATTAAGTTACTTATTATATCTTTATTTTATTATTTTTATATTAAGTTACTTATTTAAGATCCTCTTATTCCTTAGTAGTAACTTAATTTATAGACCTCTTTTTATTAATCCTTTTATTATTAATAGATTTATTATTAGTAATCTTTTTAACTTTTTTCTAGTAGAGTATCTTTATTTAATATTACTATAAGGAAGCTTATATATTATATAGGCTATTAGTATAAGATCTTCTTCTTTTTATTCTTATTTAGTTTCTCTAGTTCTAGCTTATAAGTAGTCTATTAAAGTAAATTTAGTATACTATAATATTATTAATATACTTTACTATAATATTATTTATATAATAAGTCTTTTTTTTTAAGGTCTTAAAGGTTTTTAATATTTCTTTTATAATCTCTTTAATCCTATCCTTAATTTCTAAGATCTATATAATTTCTTTTTACTTTATTATTTTAAAAATTTAAAGCTTCTTAAAGTAGTAGCCTACTTTATTCTTATTACTTTAATATATAATATAGTTATTATTATAATATATAGTTTATAATAAAGACTTATAATCTACTATACTAGATTTAATTTATTAAGTTTTTCGTTCTAATATAAGCTTCTAGCTAGCTTTCTTACTTTAATCTTATTTAAATATTAAGACAGAGCAGTGCAGCCTGCCTGTACACTAAAAGAAAAGAATAGTTTTAATTAATAATCTATAGTATTTCCTGCAAGAAGTCGCTGCAGAACCCCTAACAGGAATGGAATACTTGTCGGAACTGTTAATCAATGAGAATGGAATCGAGATACATGAAAATGAAGTCTCTAAATAGAGGAAACTGTAGATTTACTTCAGTGTCTAAAGGGGCACCCTGTGACATTAGTCGAGCTGGAATAGACAGCTAGATGTTACTAATAACGAAGATTAGTAATAGAGAGAAGAAATAAGAGTCAATTGACTATTGAAAGAACTGGTAATAACTGGATAGTAGTAGAAATGACTTGAGTAACTTAAAAAGGAGAAGAAGAAGAACTTCCTCCCCCTGTGAGAAAAGAAAAGAAAGGAAATAACTATGCCCTGGTTTTTCTGGGTAAGGAATAAACTTCTTTCGCTACTACTCTTCTACCCCAAATGAGAACTAAACCCTCCTTATACTAGTTACCTTATTCCCCGTTATAATATCTTCTTTATACTTTAGTATTCTTATACTATATACTTATACTTCCTATAAGTATAGTACTTACTAATCTTATTTTTAAGTATCTTAGAGATAGTTCCCTTATTGCTAGTTTCTAGCTTTATAAGCTTTAAGTAGGTTTTTTATAAGGTAGTACTATTACTTTATTTATATTTAGTATTAGCTTAGGCCTAGGGTTTATAGTTCTTAGCTAGGGCCTAGCCCTACTTCTATTATTATTACTTATATAGTTAGTTATTAACCTTAATAGTAAATTTAATATAATCTATTAATTATTTAAGTACCTCTATTTTATAGAGCTTATCTTTAACTTCTTCTTTTAATTTATTATAGAAGGTATTCTTTAAGGGGTTATATCCCTATCTAAAGTATATAATAATCTACTTAAACTCTATTATATACTTAGTAATAGATCTTTTCTAACTTAGCTTCTTAAGTTATTAGATTATAGCTTATTATTTATTAAGTTTACTAAAAGCTCCCTTAAAAGCTTCTTTAAATATTTTATAGTTATTAAAGATCTTAATAGTTTCTATTTTTTATATAATTTTATTATTCTTAAAGTAGTTTTAAAAAGTTAGTTTAAACTATATAAGTATATTATTTATAAAATATTAAGCTATAATAGTAACTTTATTAGCTTTAGTTTAGAACTAGTTCTTATAGTAATATAGAAAATTTTTTATTTAAATTAGGAACCTTTATAGCTTCTACTAGTTTCTTCTATATTTATTAGGTATAGTAATCTTAAGTCTAGGTCTAATAAGTACTTAGAGTTAGGTAAGAAGTGCTTAGGATACTCTACCTCCTTAAGCTATTATATTAGTATTTAGTTATTAGAGTATTTACTTTAACTAGATAATATACTACTAGAATTAGCTGTTTATGTTTTATTGCTAAGCTGCGAAGTCTTCTACTTCTTTATTTTTGTTCTTTACTTATCTATCTCCTCTTATAGTTACTTAATAGCTAAGTTATTATTATCTTTATTATTACTAAAGTTATTACTAGCTTCTATAGTAGGTATAGTAGCTTCTAATATCTTAATTTTAGTATCTACTTTAAGGCTTGGAGTAGTAAGTAGCTTTTCTTTCTTAGGTACTATAATTCCTAGATATTAGTATTAATTAATAGAGTTATTTACTAAATAAAAGTAGTTAATATATTATAATCTATATACTAGCTTATAATATATTAAGTAAGTATAGCTAGTATAGGGGGTATAAGTACTTATTATTAGTAAAATAAGGTAGTTAAATAGTATTTATAAGATATTAGTAAAAAGTATATATTTAAATATAAAAATATAGTTATATTTAAATTAATTACTAAAGAGTCTAGAAAAATATATTAGATATAGAGAATTATTATAGCTTTATATAAATATTTCTTTTATTTATCTTTAGTATATAGGTACTTTTAAGGTGTTTACTTAATTACTTTCCTAGTAACTACTTAATTACCTTTTCTTTATATAAGCAATTACTTTTTATATGTCTACCTAGTTGTACTACTTTGTCGGAGCCGAGTAGCTTAACTTAATAACCTAAACAGGTCGATACCGCCCGCTCAAGGGAATAATTAACAGTGGCCGGAACTATACTAGAAAGATGAAATAGTTCAATAGTCGTCGAAATGGTTTAATAGTTATATAAGACACTAAGAAGTCATCGATTAGTCAGAATCTACGTTATCGGGCTTTACTTCCAAGAGATAAGAATAGAAAAGTAAGAATAGAAAAAAAATACTATTTAAAATAGAAATAGTAAAGAAATGTTATATGAAGTAGCTCCTAGGATATTAATAGACAGCTAATTATATTACAAGCTGACCATGTCGGAGACCTATAGGCAGTCAGCTATAGTAGAAAAGGATAATCTATAGAAGAACTAAGACTAATAAGAGGAGGACTAACTTAGACTAACTAGTAGTCCTAGGTAGTCTTAGATAGGACTAACTTATATACTATATTAGTCTAGGTAAAGACTAACCTAAAAGAGATATTAATCCTTAGAAGAGCTTAAAAGGGAAATGTTTATATAAGCTAGAGATTCCCCTATATATCTAGTTTATCTTTTAAGATTTTTTAGTAGTTAATTTAAATATAACTATATTCTTATACTTAAATATATACTTTTTACTTATCTTAGTAAATACTACTTAATTACCTTACTCTACTACTAACAAGTACTTATACTTTATATACTAGCTATACTTACTTAATATTATAATAAATTAGTATATAGATTATAATATATTAATTACTTCTATTTAGTAAGTAACTTTATTAAATATATATTACTAATAAAAATATTAATCTTTAAAGGAAGTACTACTTCTTAAGAAGATTTAAAAAGAATAATTAATAAACTTTAAAAAGAGAAAAACTAATTTAAAATCTAATTTAAAGATATTTTAGAAAAAGTTAAAAAATTAGAAGATTAAGTAACCTACTTATACTTTAAGATTAAAACCCTTAAAAAGTTTAATAGAATAAAGGAGAACCTTTATAAATTTCTAATTTAAGTCTAAGCCTATCTTCTCTACTACTATCTAAATCTTATTAAACTAAAGGATAAGGTACTAATAGTAATATTCTTCCTAATAGGAAATACTATAATATAATTTAAATCTATAATAAGGGACTATTTTAAAAATAACTTTAATAATTAATAGAAAACTATAAATAATCTTTTTAGTAATTATATTAGATTTAAGAAAGTATTAAAAGATATTTTTAAGGACTTTAATAAGGATAGGGCTAATAAGTAAAAACTATAAAACCTCTAATAAAAAGGATTAGCCTTAGCTTTTATAATAGAATTCTAATATATTACTTTATACCTTAAATAGAATAAAGAACCCTTAAAAGCCTTATTTTATAAAGGACTAAAAGATAATATTAAAAATAAAATTATAAAGCTTAACTAACTAAATAGCTTAGCTAAATATATTACTATAGCTATATATATTAATAATTAATAATATATATAATAATTAGAAAAGAAGGGCCCTAAGTAGCTCTATATATCTAAGAAGAAGCAGTAGTAAAGTAAAAAAAGTACTATATAGGGGACCTACTTAAAATCTATAAAATTAGAAGCTAACTATAAAGAAACTATCCCTAAAGTACTTAAAGATAAAATTAGTAAATATTATATATATAGAAAGTATAGGTATTTTATATAGGAATATTAAAGTAGTAAGAAAACTTTTAGATAAGATAAGAACTTAGAAATAGGATAAAAGCTTATATCTAAGGAAAGAAATTAATAATTTAAAGCTAATAAAGTAGATTATAAGTCTTTATTATAAACTATATACTATAATAATAATTACTATATATACTAAAGTAAAAAAGATAGAGTAAGCTACTACCTTAAGAAGCTCTAAACCTTTAGAATAATAAAATAAGAGAAAATTACTTAAATCCTAGAGATTAGGGATAAGATTAAGGAAACTATAAAAGAGATATTAGAGACCTTTAAAACCCTAAAATAAGAAGACTTATTATATTAATAATATTATAAGGAAATATACTAATATTATTATAATATACTAGAATTACCTTAGTAGATTATCTATAAGATATATTACAATCCGTACACCGGCTTATTAGTATATTAGGTGGGTATAGCTAGTATATAGGCATAGGTACCTATTATATAGTAAGCAAGGTAGTTAAGTAGTAATTATAAGATATTAATAAGAAGTATATATTTAAGTATAGGGATATAGTTGTACTTAAATTAACTACTAAAGAGTCTAAAAGAATATACTAGATATAAAGAACTATTATAGCTTTATATAGACCTCTTTCTTCTATCTGTCTTTAGTGATCTAGCTTAGTCAATTAAGTCCTTGTCTAACTGCTTAGTCAACCTTCTATTTAACTAGCTGGTCAGTTAGTTAGTTATTCAACTAATGTATTAGATGCTAAGTTAACTAACTCTATAACTAAGCTGTTTCCCTTAATTCTACTATCATTTATTACTTTCCTTATATATTATAATTACAGCTAGGTTATAATACAATTTCCCCTCCTCCTAGGTTTTTATCTTTAAAGACCTATTAATTCTATATAAAAACTTCCTCTCTTTCTTTTCTTATTTATAAGCCTCCTATCCCTTTCCTTTATTATACTTAATCACATTTCCAAATCTTATTCAGGGGTTATAACTTTTTAGATCAACTATAATTAACTTACTTAAGCTATAGATAATATTCTTTCTAAGTAATATCCTTTTAAAATACCTAAGTATACCTCCTATTATAGATTAAAGGTTTCTTAAGATTATGTAGTTTATAAGGGACAGTCTCATTATAATAGCTATATTTATCTTAAATATCTAAACTATAATACAGAGGGTATTACTAACTTAGCTTATAAGTTTCTTTACTTTTTAGGTTCTTATTATTTTACTAACCTTCCTTAGTTAATTAATTAGAATAAGAATAAGCTTATTTAGAGTGTAAAAAATAGAAGGTAGAGGAGGAGGTGGAGAAGGCCCTAGAAGCTTTTTAGGCTACCTCCTCTAAAGTTTATTATTTATATAAGGAAGAGGAACTCTATAGGAAGAAAATTTTAGAAATTATTAAGCTAAAGATAAAGTAGATAGTAGAAGAGGATACTATAGAGAATACTACTTCCTCTATCCCTAAGCTAGAGATTAATTAGAGCCTACTAATAGATCTAGTACTATTAGATCCCTTAGTTTTATTAGGTTCTTCTAGTAAAATATAATAAGAAGTTACTAACTCCCTATTAAATATTTAATAAGCTCCTAAGTATTTTTACTATATTTAAAATTTTTCTATTTTACTAAATATTTAACCTTTTCATTATTAACTATAGAGTTTAAAATCTTCTTAGCTTCCTATATATCTTCTTCTACCTCTACCTTAATAGATTCTTTAGTAAGTATATTATCATATATAGGTTCTAAAAGTATAATATAGAAAACTAGATTATATTTTATAGTTTTTAATAGGTTAAGTTTATAATTAACCTCTAAGACTTTTTATTTAATAGTAAATAATCCTAACTTTTTATAATCTAATTTATTACTTAGTTATTTAGTTTTGATTTAGAGGTCCTTAATTCCTAGTTTCTTCTATAGTAACTAGACCTTACTTCCCCTCTTAAAAGTTAATCTCTTAAGCTACTTATTATTAGTATAATATATTATTCTTTCCTAAATAAACTATAATTCTTTAATTAACTATTTATATAATTCCTTTATTTTATCTACTATAAGGATTACTTATTTTACTTAAGTCTTAGTACTTACTAGTTTAAATCCTTCCCTAGATTTAATACTATAGTTTATATAGAATAGTAATATCTAAATACTTTCTAATATACTTATATTATAGGCTCTTTAGGCTAAAGGTAATAGTAATACCTAATTATCTTACTCCTAATTAATATAATATTATAGATATATCTTAAATATCTAGTTTATTTATTTTATCTATTTTTATATTTCTAGGTAATAGATAGTAGATATCTTATAGTTAATTCCTATTCTATCTAATAAGCTTTACTAGAAGTAAGAGATAAATAATCTATTTCTATCTAAGTTAATTTCTTCTAGTAGGTTATAGTTTACTATAACTATTTATAGGAATAGTTTAGTAAATTATAGTACTTTTATTATTTTATTATAAGGTATAAAGTAAGTATACTTTATTAGTCTATTAATTACTACTATAATATTATTATACTTTATTTTAGTAGCTAGGTTCTTTAATAGGGGTAGTTTAATAATAAAGTTAATTATAATCTTCTACTATAATACTTTAAATACTAGTATTAGTTATAGTTATCTATAGAGTTTATAAGGTTGATTTTTATTCCTTCTATATTAATAGTACTTAGCTATGACCTTAGTAATTACTTTCTTAAGGTATAAAATATAATATCCCTTAAATACCTTTTTTATAGTTTTTATAATTCTAGGGTATCTATTAAGTAGTACTTTGTAAATGGCTTAGATGAACTTCTTAGTAAGATTTAGGAGTATTATTACCTAAGTCTACTCCTAAGTTTATATTTAGTCCTATAATCTAAGATTTATATAGTAGTTCTTAACTTCTTCTATAATAGAATTAACTTATTATATCTAGTAGCTAGTAGCTAGCTATTATAGGTTCCCTTTTTTATTATAATAAAGGATAGTACTTATTTCTTTTAGTACCTTCTAAAAGTGATCTAGCTTTCTACTAAGAATATCAGCTCTTCTATTTTCTTTTCCTTTAATATATATAATTTTAAAATTATATTTAGATAGTTCTTCTACTTATTATACTTATCTTTAATTAAGTTCCTTTATTATAGTAAATCCTATAAGATTCTTATAATTAGAGTATACTATAATTAGATACTTAGCTCTAATAAAATAATATCTCTATTCCTTAAATACTTTAATAATAGCTATTAGTTCCTTATTAGGGATAGTATAGTATAACTCAGGTCTATTAAGTTTCTTTAATATAAATACTATTAGGTAAACTTTACTATTTTTATCTTATTATCCTAGTTATACTCCTAGGGTATAGTCTAATATATCTATTTCTAATTTAAAGGGTTTTAAGGGGTCTATTTAGTAAAGTATAGGTTATTTGTATACTAATTACTTAGCTTTCTAGAATACTTCCTATTCTTCTATTCCCTACTAAAATAGTTTATCCTTCTTAGTAAGTTCTATAAGGGCATATATATTAGTATTGTGGCCTCCTATAAACCTTCTATAGAAATTAAGAAATCTAAAGAATACTTTAACTTCTATAATATTAGTTAATACTAGCTATTCTAAGATAGCTTTAACCTTTAATTCTTATATTTAGATTTTCTTAGATTAGATTATATATCTAAGGAAATCTATTTATTACTTATAGAATTTATACTTAACTAGTTCTACTAGTAATTTTATATCTTATAACTTCTATAGGACTTTATATATATATTCTTTATATTCTTCTAATATTTTTAAGAAGATAAGGATATTATTAAGGTATATAACTACAAAGTTGTCCAAATATTCTTATAGGATATAGTTGATTATTATCTAGAAACTTATAGGGGTATTTATTAATCTAAAAGGTATAATTAAGTATTTAAAGTACTTAAAGTATATCCTAAAGGTAATCTTCTACTTATTACCTTCCTTAATATAGATTAAGTTATAAGCTCCTCTTAAGTCTAGAGTTATAAACTATTATACTTCTTATAATATATCTTATAATTTTAAAATAAGTAGTAGTAGATATTAATTCTTAATAGTAATATTATTAAGTTATTAATAGTCTATATATATTTATAGTTTATTATTTTTTTTAGGTATTTATAAGATAGAATATCCTATTAGTAATATTAAAAATCTAATATATCTCTTTTTTAATATCTTTTTTATATATTCTTTTAGTACTTACTATTATATTTTATTAAGATTATAGATAGGTATAAACTTTAATTAAATACCTTCTTTTAGTAATATCTTATAATCTTATTAGCTATATTTAGGTAATCTAGTTTCTAGCTCTTTAGTAAATATTTTACTATATTTCTAATATTCCTTTAGTATATATTTTATTATATTATCTAGTAGTAGTAATATTTCAAAACTCATAATTACTCTTATTATATACTTTTACTTATTTACTTATTTATATTTTCTTCCTTTTAGTAGGTAATTTAAATCTTTTATAGTAAGCACTTTAAAGTAAATTATTATTCTAAAGGCTTTTAGCTTACTTAAGGATAACTCTTCTAGTTAATACTTCTTAGAAGCTAAGTTGTTTTCTAGGCCTTACTTAGTTTTATTCTAAGTAAGCTAATTAGTTACCTAGTTAATTTATAGGTTCCTTATCTACAACTATAGTATTCCTAGTATAATAAGGTAATTAGTAGTTCCTATAATATTAAAGGATATATAGTTAGGTCTTCTAGTAATAGTAATATAGAGGTATATAGTCTTAGTACTAACCACCCTACCTTCATAGTCAACTAGCATCCTATTGCATATAACTAGGGCATAGGGCCTATCCTTTATAATCTATAGGAGTTCTAACTTATTAATAATTATTAGTAAAATAAAATTTCCTTATACTCTACTATCTACTAAGGCTATAAGTATTTGTTCTTATATAGTAACTAGTACTTTAAGGTAAGGGATTAGTTATCTTTTTATAATATTGAATTCTTATTTAGTTTCTTTAGACTTTTATTTTATCTTTAGTATTATTTTTTCTATAGCTTATTACTATTTATAATTGATTTTAACTATCTTATTATACTATTCTCTAAATACTACTACTATCTCTTATAGGGCTTCAATCTACTTTTATTATACTTTAATTCTTCCCTCAAGTTTAGTAATTTCTATACCTTTATTATACTATTATATAGCTATCTTTACTCTCTTATTATTAATTTCCTAAATCTTCTACTTTATTTTATTAATAGCTTCTTTAGCTTTATCCTTAAATTCTTATAATTCTTCTAGTATTAGTTTAAGTTAAGTTTTGATCTTATATTGTATAGGTTGTCCCTCACTGCTTTATAAGTCTTTATTTTTTATAAATTATATACTATACTTCTTTTTAATAGCATTTTGGAAATTATCTAATTTAATACTTATATAGAGTCCTATATCTTCTATAATTTCGATTTTTATCTTAAGGTAGTTAACCTTATTACTTACTCTTTTATTTAATATATTAAGTTATTCTTAGAGCTTATATTATTTGCTTTTAGGGAGTAGGTATTATAGTTAGTTGACTTATATCTATAGGTCAATTAAGTTATCTACTATATCTATATTCTGCTGCTCCTAGGATGGGTTGCTGGTCCTATGTCCACCTATTCCTTAATGTTTAGTTGTAGTTTAGTAGTCTCTTTACTATTAAGCTATTTATTATTAGTAATCTTTTTAACTTTCCTCTTTAGTTATTTATTTTATAGTTAGGGAGTCTTCTTCTAAGTCTAGTTTAAGAAGTTATACTTATCTAATTAGATACTTATATAATATTTCTTTCTCTCTTTTCTTTATAAGCTTCTCTAGCTCTAACTTATAGGTAATCTATTAAAGTGATCTTAGTATATTGTAGTAATGTTAGTATACTTCCTAGTAGTATTACTTATATAATAAGTCTTCTTGCTTTAAGGTCTTAAAGGTTTCTAATATCTTCTTTATAGTTTCCTTAGTCTTATTCTTGATTTCTAGGATCTAAGTAATTTCCTCTTATTTTATTATTCTAAAGGTTTAGGGTTTCTTAGAGTAGTATCCTGCTCTATCTTTTTTACTTTAGTGTATATAGTAGTTATTATTATAGTATATAGTCTAGGATAGAGACTTATAGTCTACCTTATTAGCTCTGAATTGTTAGTTTCTTTCTTTAAGTATAGGTTTCTATCCTGCCCCTTGGTTCCTGTCTTGTCTAAAGGTCTTCTTATTACTTTAGTATTCTTATATAAAGTATCTATACTTTCTATATATATAGCACTTGCTGATCTTGTCTTTGAGTACCTTAGGGATAACTTCTTTACAGTTGGCTCCTAATTCTATAGGTCCTGAGTAGGTTCCCTATATAGTACTCTTCTTATTCTACTACTACTTCTTTTTAAATATATAGAACTATTTAGGCCCCTTCTTTTCTAGTTATTATATATATTATCAGTTATTGATGTATATAGCTATAGTAATATATTTAACTAGATTATCTAGTTAGTTAAGCTTTATGATTTCATCCTTAATATTGTCCTTTAGTCCTTTATAGAATAGAGCCTTTAGGGGTTCTTTTTCCTATTTAAGGTGTAAGGTAGTCTACTGGAATTCTACTATAAAGGCTAAGGCTGATCCTTTCTATTGAAGGTTATGCAGTTTTTACTTATTAGCTCTATCTTTGTCTAGGTCCCTAAATGTATCCTTTAGTGCTTCTTTAAACCTAGTATAGCTGCCGAAAATTTTATCTATAGCTTCTTCTCAATTATCAGGGTTATTCCTAAAGTAGTCCCTTATTATAGGTTCAAACTATATTATAGCATTTCCTATTAGGAAAGATACTACTACTAGTACCTTATCCTTTAGTTTGATAAGGTCTAGGTAGTAGTAGAGGAGATAAGCTTAGACTTAAGTTAGGAATCTATAAAGGTTCTCCTTTATTCTATTAAACTTTTTAGAAGCTTTAATCTTAAAGTATAGGTAGGTTACTTAGTGTTTAAGTCTTTTAACTTTCTCTAAGGTATCTTTAAGTTAGACTTTAAGCTAGTTTTTCTCTCTCTAGAGCTTATTAATTATCTTCTTTAGGTCTTCTTAAGAAGTAGTACTTCTTTTAGAGGTTAATATCTTTATTAGTGATATATATTTAATAAGGTTACTTACTAAATAGGAGTAGTTAATATATTACAATCTATATACTAGCTTATTAGTATATTAGGTGGGTATAGCTAGTGTATAGGTGTAGGTGCCTATTATATAGTAAGTGAGGTAGTTGAGTAGTAATTATAAGATATTGATAAGAAGTATATATTTAAGTATAGGGGTGTAGTTGTATTTGAATTGACTACTAAAGAGTCTAGAAAAATATACTAAATATAAGGAACTATTGTAGCTTTATATAGACCTCTTTCTTCTATCTATCTTCAGTAATCTAGCTTAGTTAATCAAGTCCTCATCTGACCACCTAGTCGACCCTCTGTTTGACTGGCTGGTTGGTTGGTTGGTTGTTTGACTGATGTGTTGGATGCTAAGTGGACCGACTCTATGACTAAGCCGTTTCCCTTAATTCTGCCGTTGTTCACCGCTTTCCTCATGTGTCATGGTCGCGGCCAGGTCGTGACAAGATAGAGCTAGAAGAATTTATAAAGAAAAAAAGAAAGAAATATTATATAAATACCTAATTAGATAAGTATAACTTTTTAAACTAGATTTAGAAGAAGACTTTATAATAATAAAGTAGCTAATAATAAAAGAAAGTTAAGAAGATTACTAATAATAGATAGTTTAATAGTAAAGGAACTAATAAACTATAACTAAATATTAAAATATAAATAGAAGTAGAATTAGTAATTTATCTTAAAAATAATAAAATATAGATATAGTAAATAACTTAATTAACCTATAGATATAAGTTAATTAATTATAATACCTACTCCCTAAAAGTAAATAATATAAGCTCTAAAAATAGCTTAATATATTAGATAAAAGAGTAAGTAATAAAGTTAATTACCTAAAGATAAAAGTTAATATTATAGAAGCTATAAAACTTAATATAAAAGCTAAATTAGATAATTTCTCAGATACTATTAAAAAGAAGTATAGTATATAATTTGTAAAAGACAAAGACCTATAAAATAATAATAGATAACCTATATAATATAAAGTTAAAATCTAATTTAAATTAATACTAGAAGAGTTATAGGAATTTAAAGATAAAGTTAAAGAAGTTATTAATAAAATAAAGTAAAAAATTTAAAAAATTAATAATAAAAGAGTAGAGATAGCTATATAGTAGTATAAAGGAAATATAAAAATTACTAAACTTAAAAGAAAAATCAAAGTATAATAAAAGTAGATTAAAGCCCTATAAAAGATAATAATAATATTTTAAAAATAATATAATAAGATAGTTGAAATTAACTATAAGTAGTAATAAGCTATAGAAGATATAATACTAAAAATAAAATAAAAGTTTAAAGAAACTAAATAAGAATTTACTATTATAAAGAAATAATTAATCCCTTACCTTAAAGTACTATTTACTATATAAAGATAAATACTTATAGCTTTAATAAATAGTAGAATATAAGGAAATTTTATTTTACTAATAATTATTAATAAATTAAAACTCCTGTAAATTATAAAAAATAAGCCTTATACCCTAGTTATATATAATAAGATATTAGTTAATTATAAAAATAAGGTTATTAGTATTAAGATTATATACTTTAATATTACTATTACTAGAAGACCTAACTATATATTCTTTAATATTATAGGAACTATTAATTACCTTATTATATTAAAAATACTATAGTTATAGATAAGGAACCAATAAATTAACTAGGTAATTAATTAGCTTATTTAGAATAAGATTAAATAAGGCCTAAAGAATAACTTAGCTTCTAAAAAATATTAACTAGAAGAGTTATCTTTAAGTAAACTAAGAACTTTTAGAATAATAATTTACTTTAAAGTACTTATTATAAAAGATTTAAATTATCTACTAAAAAAAAGAAAATATAAATAAATATATATAATAAAGGTAATTATAAATTTTAAAATACTATTACTATTAGATAATATAATAAAATATATATTAAAGAAATATTAGAAATATAATAAAATATTTACTAAAGAACTAGAAACTAGACTACCTAAATATAGCTAGTAGAATTATAAGATATTATTAAAAGAAGGTACTTAACCTAAGTTTATACTTATATATAATCTTAATAAAATATAGTAGTAAATACTAAAAGAATATATAAAAAAGATATTAAAAAAGAGATATATTAAATTTTTAATATTACTAGTAAAATATCTTATCCTATAAGTACTTATAAAAAATAGTAGATTATAAATATATATAGATTATTAATAACTTAATAATATTATTATTAAAAATTAATATTTATTATTATTTATTTTAAAATTATAAAATATATTTTAAGAAATATAGTAGTTTATAACTCTAGATTTAAGAGAAGCTTATAACTTAATCTATATTAAGGAAGATAATAAATAGAAGACTACCTTTAGGATATACTTTAAGTATTTTAAGTATTTAGTTATACCTTTTAGATTAATAAATATCTCTATAAGTTTTTAAACTATAATTAATTATATCCTATAAAAATATCTAGATAACTTTATAATTATATACTTTAATAATATCCTTATCTTCTTAAAAATATTAGAAGAATATAAAAAATATATATATAAAATTTTATAAAAGTTATAAAATATAAAGCTACTAATAAAACTAGCTAAATATAAATTCTATAAGTAATAAATAGACTTCCTTAAATATATACTTTAATTTAAAAAAATCTAAATATAAAAATCAAAGGTTAAAGCTATCCTAGAATAACTAATACTAACTAATATTATAAAAGTTAAAGTATTTTTTAGATTCTTTAACCTTTATAAAAGGTTTATAAGAGACTATAATACTAATATATATACCCTTATAAAACTTACTAAGAAAGATAGACTATTTTAATAAGGAATAGAAGAATAGAAGGTATTTTAAAAATGTCATGACCTGGCCGCGACTATGTTACATGAGGGAAGCGGTGAGCAACGGCAGAATTAGGAAGGACAAGCTTAGTTATAAGATCGGGTGGCTTGGCGTCCGATGTGTCAGTCAGACGACCAACCGACTGACTGGCTAGTTGGGCTAAGGGTTGACTGGGCAGTTGGGTGAGGACTTGATTGATTGTACTAAGGGACTGGAGATGGATAGAAGAAAGATGGTCTATATAAAGCTATGATAGTTCTATGTATCTAGTATATTCTTCTAGACTCTCTAGTAATTAATTCAAGTATAACTATACCCCTATACTTGAATATGTACTTCTTATTAATATCTTATGAATACTACTTGACTGCCTTGCTTTACTAATAACAGGTACCTATGCCCTATATACTAGTTGTATCTACCTGATACTGTCAATGAGCTAGTGTATAGATTGTAATATATTAACTACTCCTGTTTAATAAGTAACCCTATTAAGTAGTATTAATATCTAGGAATCATAGTATCTGAGAAAGGAAAGCTATCTGCTACTCTAAGCTCTAAGGTAGATGATGAAGTCGAGATACTAGAAGTCACTGCGCCTGCTACTAAGGCTGAAGATAACTCTAGTGATAATGAAGATGATAATGATATTGCTATTAAATAACTATAGGAGGTTGTAGATAAGTAGGAGGTAAAGATGAAGGATGTAGAATAGTTTACTATAGAGTAATGAGATGCGATTAACTAAATCTAATAGTGTATTATCTAGTTGGAATAAATGCTCTAATAGTTGAATGCTAATGTGGTAGCCTAAGGAAGCAGTATACCCTAGGTACCTCTTACCTAACTCTAGACACCTATTAGACCTAAGCTTAAGATTGCAGCACCTGATAAGTATAGGGGGAACTAGTAGAAGTTATAAGGATTTTTAATTTAGATGAGAACCTTTTTGTATTACTATGAAGATTAATTCTGTAAGGAGGCTGACAAAGTTACTACTATAGCCCAGTACCTTATAGATAATATACTTATATGGTTTGAACTGACCCTCTGAGATTACTTTAAGAATGATAAAATTGTATGAAGAGTAGAAACTATTGAAATTTTTGATGACTATAAGATATTTAAAGAAGCCCTTAAGGGAGCCTTTGGAGAACTAGATGAACAACAAGCTATAATTTAATAACTTAAGAAACTAAGATAAAAGGGATCTACTGCTAAATATGTAACTAAGTTTAAGTAAATTACTATATACTTTAGGTAGGGAGATAATCTCCTAAAGAATACCTTCTATAGTAGATTAAAGGAAGATATTAAGGATAAACTCTATAAGATGGAGGTGCTTAAATGATTGATAGATTATATTAAACTTACTATTAAGATCGATAACTAATTATATAAGTGATAATAGTAGAAGTAGGGATAGGCCCTAATTAAGGACTATAAGCCTTAGGCCTAAGCTAATACTAAGTATAAATAAAGTAATAGCACTACCTTATAGGGAACTTACTCAGGACCTATGGAGTTGGGAGCTAACTATAAAGAAGTTATCCCTAAGATATTTAAGGATAAAATCAGCAAGTGCTATGTATGTAGAAAATATGGACACTTTATATGAGAATACTAAAGTAGTAGAAAAACCTTTAGCTAAGATAAAAACTAAAAAATAGGATAAAAGCCTGTACTTAAAGAGAAAAACTAATAATTTGGAGCTAATAAGGTAGACTATAAGTCTCTGTCCTAGACTATGTGCTATAATGATGATTACTGCATGCACTAAAGTAAAAAAGATGGAGTAGGCTACTACCCTAAGAAGCTCTGAACCTTTAGAATAATAAAATAAGAAGAAATTGCTTAGATCCTAGAGATTAAAGAAAGAATTGAAGAAACTATGAAGGAGATACTGGAGACTTTTAAAACTTTAAAGTAAGAAGACCTATTATATAACTAATATTACTAAGAGGTGTACTACTGCTATTACAATATGCTGAAATTACTTTAATAGTTTATATATAAGGCAGAACTAGAAAAGCTTGTAAAGGAAAGGGAGGTGGAAATACTGTATAAGTGCTTAATTAGATGAGTATAACTCCTTGAACCAGACTTAGAGGAAGACTCCCTAATAATGAAATAAATAATAAGAGAAGAAAGTTAGGAAGATTACTAATAATAAATGATCTAATAATGAAGGGACTGATAAACTATAACTAAATACTAAGGAATGAGTGGATATAAGACTAGTAACCTGTTTTAGGAATAGTGGAATGTAGATGTAGTAGATAACTTGATTAATTTATAGATGTAAGTCGACCAACTATGATATTTGCTCCCTAAAAGCGAGCAATATAAACTTCAAGAATAGCTTAATGTACTAGATGAAAGAGTAAGTAATAAAGTCAACTGCCTAAGGATAAAGATCGAAGTCATAGAAGATATAGGACTTGCTATAAGTGTGGGATTGGATGATTTCTAAGATGCTGTTGAAAAGAAATATAGTATATAATTTGTGAAAGATAAAGACCTGCAGAACAATGACAGATGACCCATGTGATATAAGATCGAAAATTGACTTAAACTAATACTAGAAGAATTATGGGAATTTAAGGATGAAGCTAAAGAAGCTATCTATGGAATGAAGTAAAAAATTTAGGAAATCAATGAAAAAAGAATAGAGATAGCTATATAGTAGTGTAATGGAAGAATGGAAGCTAATAAACTCAAAGGAAAAGTTGAAGTATAGTAAAAGTAGATTAAAGCCCTATAAGAAGTAGTAATAGTACTTAGAGAACAATATAATAATATAGTTGAAATCAACTATGAGTAGTAATAAGCTATAGAAGAAATAATATTAAAGATAGAATAAGGGTCTAAGGAACTTAAATGAGAATTCAATATTATAAAGGGACTACTGATCCCTTACCTTAAAGTGCTACTTACTATATAAAGATAAATACTTATAGCTTTAGTAGATAGTAGAGTATAAGGAAACTTTATTTTACTAACAATTGTTAATAAGTTAGAACTTCTATAGATTACAAAGGACAGGCTATATACCCTAGTTATATATAATAGAATGTTAGTTAACTACGAAGGCAGGGTGGTTAGTACTAAGACTATATACTTTAGTGTTATTATTACTAGAAGACCTAACTATATGTCCTTCAATATTATAGGAACTATTAATTACTTTATTGTACTAGGAATACTATAGTTGTAGACAAGGAACTTATAGATTGACTAGGTAACTAATTAGCTTACTTAGGATAGAATTAAGTGAGGCCTAGAGAATAACTTAGCCTCTGAGAAGTATTGACTAGAAGAGTTATTTTTAAGTAAGCTAAGAGCTTTTAGAATAATGATTTACTTTAAAGTGCTTACTATAAAAGATTTAAATTACCTACTAAAAGGAAGAAAATATAAATAAGTTAATAGATAAAGGTATATAATAAGAGCTATTATAAGTTTTAAAATGCTATTACTACTAGATAATATAATAAAATATATACTAAAGGAATATTAAAAATATAGTAAGGTATTTACTAAAGAACTAGAAACTAGACTATCTAAATATAGTTAGTAGGACTATAAGATATTACTAAAGGAAGGCACCTAACTAAAATTTATACCTATCTACAATCTTAATAAAATATAGTAATAAGTGCTAAAAGAATATATAGAAAAGATATTGAAAAAGGGATATATTAGACCCTTAATATTACTAGCTGGATATTTTATTCTATAGGTACTTAAGAAGAATAGTGGACTATGAATGTATATGGACTATTGATAACTTAATAATATTATTATTAAAAATTGATATTTACTACTACTTATTTTAAAATTATAAGATATACTTTAAAAAGTATAGTAGTTTATGACTTTGGACTTAAGAGGAGCTTATAACTTAATCTGTATTAAGGAAGGTGATGAGTGGAAGACTGCCTTTAGGATATACTTTGGGTACTTTAAGTATTTAGTTATGCCTTTTAGATTAATAAATACTTCTACAAGTTTCTAGATAATGATTAACTATATCCTATAAAAATACTTAGATAACTTTGTAGTTGTATATCTTAATAATATCCTTATCTTCTTAAAAATACTTAAAGAATATAAGGAATATATATACTAAGTCCTATAAAAGTTATAAGATATAAAACTACTAGTAGAACTAGCTAAGTGTAAATTTTATAAATAGTAAGTAGATTTCCTTAGATATATATTTCAACCTAGGAAAATCCAAATATAAGAATTAAAGGTTAAAGCTATCCTAGAATAGCTAGTACTAACTAATATTATAGAAGTTAGAGTATTCTTTAGATTTTTTAATTTCTATAGGAGGTTTATAAGAGGCTATAGTACTAATGTACATGCTCTTACTAAGCTAATTAAGAAGGATAAACTATTTCAGTGGGGAATAAAAGAATAGGAGGCATTCTAGAAAGCTAAATAATTAGTATATAAATGACCTATACTCTACTAAGTAGACTCCTTAAAACCCTTTAAATTGGAGATAGATGTATTAGACTATGCTCTAGGAGTACAACTAGGATAATAAAATAAGAACAGCAGAGTTCACCTAATAGCATTTATATTAAAGAAACTCAATAGACCTGAACTATACTATACTATCTCTAATAAAGAACTAATAGCTATTATTAAAGTATTTAAGGAATAGAGGTACTACCTCATTAGAGCCAAGTATCTAATTACAGTATACTCTAACTATAAGAATCTTATAGGATTTACTATAATAAAAGAACTTAACTAAAGACAAGTATAATAAGTAGAAGAACTGTCTAAATATAATTTTAAGATTATATATATTAAAGGAAAAGAAAATAGAAGAGCTAATGCCCTTAGTAGAAGGCTAGATCACTTTTAGAAGGTATTAAAAGAAATAAGTACTATCTTTTACTATAATAAGAAAGGAAACCTATAACAATTAGTAATAAGCTACTAAATACAATAGGTCAACCTTATTATAAAAGAAATTAATAACTATTATATAAACCTTAGACTATAAGATTAAATATAAACCTAAGGGCGAACTTAGATAATAGTACTACTAAATCTTACTGAAAAGTTCATCTAAGCTATTTATAAAGTACTACTTAATAAGTACTTTAGAATTATAAAAACTATAAGGAAGGTACTTAAGGGATATTATATCCTATACCTTAAGAAGGTAATTACTAAAGTTATAGCTAAATGTCCTTAGTATAAAAAGAATAAAAGTCGACCTTATAAACCTTATAGACAACTATAACTAATGCTAATACTTAAAGTATTATAGTAAAAGATTATAATTAACTTTATTATTAAACTACTACTATTAAAAGACCTAGCTATAGGAATTAAGTATAATAGCATTATAGTAGTAATTAATAGACTAATAAAGTATACCTACTTTATATTCTATAATAAAGTAATAAAGATACTATAGTTTACTAAGTTATTTTTATAAATAGTTATAGTAAACTATAACCTACTAGAAGAAATTAACTTAAATAGAGGTAGATTGTTTATCTTATACTTCTAGTAAAGCCTATTAGATAGAATGGGAATTAACTATAAAGTATCTACTACCTACTACCTAGAAATATAAGGACAGGTAGAATGAATGAACTAGATACTTGAAATATATCTATAATATTATATTAATTAAAAATAAGATAATTAGGTATTATTACTACCTTTAGCCTAGAGAGCTTATAATATAAATATATTAGAAAGTATATGAATATTACTATTCTATATAAACTATAGTATTAAACTTAGAGAAGGATTTGAACTAGTAGGTACTAAGACCTAAGTAGAATAAGTAATCCTTATAGTAGATAAAATAAAAGAATTATATAAGTAGTTAGTAGAAGAACTGCAGTTTATTTAAGAAAGAATGAAGTACTATACTAATAATAAGTAGCTTGAGGGACTAATCTTTAAGAGGGGAAGTAAGGTTTGGTTACTATAAAAGAAACTAGGAACTAAGGACCCCCAAATTAAAACTAAATAACTAAGTAATAAGTTAGACTATAAAAAGTTAGGACTATTTACTATCAAATGGAAAGTCTTAATAGTTAACTATAAACTTAATTTACTAGAAACTATAAAATATAACCTAGTTTTCTATATTACACTCTTAAAACCTATATATAATGATATATTTACTGAAGAATCTATTAAAGTAGAAGTAGAAGAAGATATATAGGAAGCTAAGAAGATTTTAAACTCTATAGTTGATAATGAAAAGGTTAAATATCTAGTTAAATAGAAAAATTTTAAATACAGTAAAAATACTTAAGAGCTTATTAAATATTTAATAGGGAGCTAGCAACTTCTTGCTGTATTCTACTAGAGGAACCTAATAAAACTAAGGGATCTAATAGTACTAGATCTATTAGTAGGCTCTAATTAATCTCTAATTTAGGGATAGAGGAGGTGGTGTTCTCTATAGCATCCTCCTCTACTACCTGCTCTATTCCTAGCCTAATGATTTCTAAGGCCCTTTTTCTGTGAAGTTCCTCTTCCTTATACAAATGATAAACTTTGGAGAAAGTAGTTTGGAAGGCTTCTAGGGCCTTCTCTACCTCCTCCTCTGCCTTCTATTTTTTATACTCTAAACAGGCTTATTCTTATTCTAATTGATTAACTATAGAAGTTAGTAAAAATGATAAGAACCTAAGAAAAGAAGAAAGAACTTATAGGCTAAGTTAGTAATACCTCTAGTATTATAATTTAGATATTTTAAATGAATGCAGCTATTATAATAAAACTGTCCCTTATAAACTATATAGTCCTGAGGAACCTTTAATCTATAATAGGAAGTGTACTTAGGCATTTTAAAAGGATATTGCTTAGAAAGAATGTTATCTATAGCCTAAGTAAGTTGATTATAGTTAATTTAAAAAGTCATAACCCCTAAATGAGATTTGGAAATATGATTAAGCATGGTTAAAGGAAGGATTAGGAAGCTTATAAGTAAGAAAAGAAGGAAAGGAAGTCTATATAGAACTAATAGGTCTTTGAGGATAAAAACCTAGGAAGAGGGGAAATTGTATTATGACCTGGCCGCAACCATGTCATATGAGGGAAGTGGTGAGCAACGGTAGAATTAGGAAGGACAAGCTTAGTTATAAGATTGGGTGGCTTGGCGTCTGATGTGTTGGTTAGATGACTAACTGACTGACCGGCCAGTCAGGCCAAGGGTTGACTGGGTGGTTGGGCGAGGACTTGATTGATTGTACTAAGGGATTGGAGATGGATGGAAGAAAGATGGTCTATATAAAGCTATGATGGTTCTATATATCTAGTATATTCTTCCAGACTCTCCAGTGGTTAATTTAAGTATAACTATACCCCTACACTTGAATATGCACTTCTTATTAATATCTTATGAATACTACTTGACTGCTTTGCTTTACTAATAACAGGCACCTATGCCCTATATACTAGTTGTATCTACCTGATACTATTAATGAGCTGGTGTATGGATTGTAATAAAAAAGCTAAATAATTAATATATAAATAACTTATACTTTACTAAGTAGACCTTTTAAAATCCTTTAAATTAAAAATAAATATATTAGATTATATTCTAGGAATATAATTAGGATAATAAGATAAGAATAGTAAAGTTTACTTAATAGTATTTATATTAAAAAAACTTAATAAACCTAAACTATATTATATTATCTCTAATAAGGAATTAATAACTATTATTAAAGTATTTAAAAAATAAAGATATTACTTTATTAGAGCTAAGTATCTAATTATAGTATACTCTAATTATAAGAATCTTATAAGATTTACTATAATAAAGAAACTTAATTAAAAATAAATATAGTAAATAGAAAAACTATCTAAATATAACTTTAAAATTATATATATTAAAGGAAAAGAAAATAGGAGAGCTAATACTCTTAGTAGGAAGCTAGACTACTTTTAGAAGGTATTAAAAGAAATAAATACTATCTTCTATTATAATAAAAAAAGAAACCTATAATAATTAGCTATAAGCTACTAAATATAATAAATTAATCCTATTATAGAAAAAGTTAAAAACTACTATATAAACCTTAGATTATAAAATTAAATATAAAAGTAAACTTAAATAATAGTACTCCTAAATCTTACTAAAAAATTTATCTAAGCTATTTATAAAATACTATTTAATAAATACCTTAAAATTATAAAAGCTATAAAGAAAATATTAAAAGATTACTATATTTTATATCTTAAGAAGGTAATTACTAAGGTTATAGCTAAGTATTCTTAGTATAGAAAAAATAAAAGTTAACCTTATAAACTATATAAATAACTATAACTAATACTAATATTTAAAGTACTATAGTAAAAGATTATAATTAACTTTATTATTAAACTATTATTATTAAAAAACTTAACTACTAAAATAAAGTATAATAATATTATAATAGTAATTAATAGATTAATAAAATATACTTACTTTATATCCTATAATAAAGTAATAAAAATATTATAGTTTACTAAACTATTTCTATAAATAATTATAATAAACTATAATTTACTAAAAAAAATTAACTTAAATAGAAGTAAAGTATTTATCTCCTACTTTTAGTAAAGCCTATTAAATAGAATAGAAATCAACTATAAAATATCTACTACCTACTACCTAGAAATATAAGAGTAGGTAAAATAAATAAACTAAATACTTAAAATATATTTATAATACTATATTAATTAGGAATAAGATAATTAAGTATTATTATTACACTTAGCCTAAAGAGCTTATAATACAAATATATTAAAAAGTACTTAAATATTACTATTCTATATAAACTATAATATTAAACCTAGGGAAGGATTTAAACTAGTAAGTACTAAGACTTAAATAGAGTAAGTAATCTTTATAATAGATAAAATAAAGGAATTATATAAGTAGTTAGTTAAAGAATTATAGTTTATTTAGGAAAGAATAAAGTACTATACTAATAATAAGTAGCTTAAGGAACCAACTCTTAAGAAAGGAAGCAAGGTCTAATTACTATAGAAGAAACTAGGAACTAAGGATACCCAAATTAAAACCAGATAATTAAATAATAAGTTAGATTATAAAAAATTAAGATTATTTACTATTAAATAGAAAATTTTAAAAATTAATTATAAATTTAATTTACTAAAAACTATAAAATATAACCTAGTTTTCTATATTATATTTCTAGAATCTATATATAATAATATACCTACTAAAAAGTTTATTAAAATAAAAGTAAAAGAAAATAAGTAGGAAGCTAAGAAGATCTTAAACTCTATAATTAATAATAAAGAAATTAAATACTTAATAAAATAGAAAAATTTTAAATATAGTAAAAATACCTAGGAGTTTATTAAATATTTAATAAGGAGCTAGCAACTTCTTACTATATTTTACTAAAAATATCTAAAGAAGTTCTAAGATCTATTAATAAAAGATCTAAGATTAACTCCTAATCTACTACCTTAAAAGTACTAAGTAACTATATATTACCTACTACCTACTAAATAGCTAATATAGCCTCCTCTATCCCTTCACTCTCCTCTAGTCCTTAAAGTCCTTAATAGAATAATATAGTATTCTTCTATTTTAAAGAATCCCTTTACTTCTATAAGTAGGATATATAAGTAAGGGCCTTAACTAAGTTATCCTCTACTTTAAGAAGATTCTCCTCTATCTTATAGGTAGTAGAAAAGGAATAAATAACTATATAAGAAATAATAAAGTTAGTAGGACTAAGAAATAAGGGCAGAGAAGATTTACATACTAATATAATAGAGTTACTATTATATAACTTTTTCTAATAAATATACTCCCTACAATAAAATAAACTTATTATAAAAAGATATATCTTTTTTATTAAATAATAATAAAAATACAATATATTCTCTTTCTCCTTACTTTTAGTAAAGATATATTAAACTAAGGTATTAACTTTATAAGCTTTATAAGTTAAGATAAGGTTATTAAAATAATATTTTAATATATAATCTAATATACTAATTAAAATAATATTACTTTACAAATTATATTATTAAGAGAAAACTAATATATATAAAAAAATAAAGATAAAGTCTATTTATAGGTCTTTAGAGATAAAGATTAAAGGAGGAGAGATATTATATTATAAGCTAATTATATTAGAGACTTATAGGTAGTTAGCTATAGTAGAAAAAGATAATCTATAAAAGAACTAAGACTAATAAGAGGAGGACTAATCTAAACTAACTAGTAATTCTAGGTAGTCCTAGATAGGACTAACTTATATACCCTATTAGTCCAGGTAAGAACTAACCTAAAAGAGATATTAGTCCCTAGGAGAGCTTAAAAGGGAAATGTCTATATAAGCTAGGGATTTTTTTATATATCTAGTTTATCTTTTAAGACTCTCTAGTAGTTAATTTAAATACAACTACACCCCTACACTTAAATATATACTTCTTACTTATCTTAGTAAATACTACTTAACTACCTTACTCCACTACTAACAAGCACCTACGCCCTATATACTATCTATACTTACCTGATATTATAACGAGCTAGTATACGGATTATAATAAGCTTTCTCTTTTATAAAAAAAGAAAAGAAAGAAAATAACTATATCTTAGTCTTTCTAAGTAAGAAATAAACTTTTTCTATTATTACTTTTCTTCTTTATATAAGAACTAAATTTTCTTTATATTAGTTATCTTATTCTTTATTATAATATATTACTATATAGTATTAATAAACTAGCTTTTAATTATATTATCTCTTATATTAGAATTTTTAAAGCTAGCTTTAATTTTATAAAAACTTTTTTTAGCTAGATAAAATAAGTCTTTAGTAAGAAGTAATTTAACTTTATTTTACTATTAATAATATCTAAAGATTATAGAGTATATATATATAATAATTTATCTATTAGAAAGCTACAATATTAATTACTTTAGGTATACTTTTTATTATCTTTATTAGTCTTATTAGCTCTATTGAGAGAGTTCTATAGGGACGGCTTAAAACTATAGGTAGGTAATATAGAAGAGGACAATATAAAGGTTAGGAAAAAAATTACACTTTCCCTTAGGGAATCGAACCCCGGCCACCTGCGAACTATTTAATGACAAGCAGGTATCCTGACCACTAAACTAAGGAAGATGTTCCTGATCGGTTCACGTTGGCAAGGAATCCTGGCGGTCAAGTTTAGGCCTGCACAAAGCTGAACATCATAGCAGCTGAACCTGCGTGCGGGGGTGGATGGTGTTGGACTAATCCAACAGCTTTTCTTGTGAGGGTATAATGTGTGTATTGAAAAGCTTAAAAATAGGGGCGGCTTCGATCTGACCCACTTTTCCTATTTTAGGAAGGCCATTTTGTGGCCTGATAAGTTAGGGGCCAGGCAGGGCAGGCTAAGGCGACCAAAATTTGGTAAGGTGGGCTGCCTGTCCGAATATTGATTCGTCCTTCTGACACTTCACATTCTTGCCTTCCCTTAACCTTTAAAAAGAGCAGTCTCACTATCACGTATTCCCAGCAGCTGTGGTATTACGAACGAAGACTGAAGCGGATATAATGGGTAAGTCCAGTCCCCAAATCTTCACCGCCTCTTGTGCTCCCGCTTTCTCGCTCACCGCATTGCTGACGTTCACTTCCCAGGTTACTACGAAGTGAGAAAAATCCGGGTCGTTGCCTAGTGTCTACATCGCTCTTTAAGACTCACCGTAACCTACAGGTTCTCTGCCAACTTTGCGGCGTCAGCTTCAACATCGGACGCCATCGAAGGCCCGATGAACCCCGTTCGGCTGCCTGGGACGGACAGGGTCGTGAATTTCCAGCTGACTCTGGTACGGCCATCCGATTGACGCCTCGAGAAGAAAAAAAAAATTGAAGCCACAATGCGAGACTAATCAAGATTGATGATTTATTAATTGCAAGAAACTTGCGACGAAACGACTGGCTGCTCGCTCGTCTACCGCGGTGTACGCTATCCTTTCCTCAATCAATTGGTCTACGAGGATGACCCAGACACTGTTGAGGACTCCGAAGATAAAACCTACCAACCACCTTCAGACTCAGAGGGTGATGGTGACCCGCTAGAGTATGATTCGGACGCATCAGGCAACTGCTCTTCTTCCCCGGATGCTGACTCCGATGGAGGCGGCGAAATTGAGGCTGTTGATGAGCGACAGTGGACTTTCACGGTATCCGGCCCTGCCCATCCCACCCATGACACCGACTTCCTACCTCTGAGTGAAGTAAAAGGCCCTCCCATTACTACATGTACCCCCCTGTACGGAATGGCCGCGATTCCTAGACGCGATGTTTACGAACACATTGCCGGCCCGGGGTGCAAGTCTCCAATGGGATACTCTAGCCACCGAATCTCGGCTGAGGAAATGCGCGGCTGCACGACTGTGCAATGCCTTATTCCCAAGACAGACGTCTGGGAGCCGGACGATGGTGACTGTGACTTTGAGGCTGACTCTGCTTACCATTTGACCGGGCTCGCGTCCCACATGCCGAGTGGTGGTTGGAGATTGATTTTCGGGCCTAGGAGACATGGAGTTGAGCACCGGGACGCAGATATTTCGGCATTCACTATAGCTGTAAGGCTTGTCCTCATTCGCCGTCCTCTCCTTTGTGTATATGTATTCTTCAGGATCTACGGGACCGCCTTAACTGAGAAGCATTAACTAGGACGCGGCAGAGATCGAAGAGATCGCCTTCCCCTTCCACCCCACCTGTTTCGAACTCTTCCGCCAGGCCTCGCTAATAATCCTAGGAAGAGTCGACGTGGATGGCCTGATGCTCCTGCGTGATCTCACGGCCAACAAAAAGAGGGAGAATATACTAGAGAGAAACCAACCCGATGTCCGCGAGGCAGCAGAGCAGGTGTGGCAGTGCATCGAAGGCGCCGAATATCTCGCTGCCAACCCGATCTTGATCCCAGCCCTGGAGCCCATCGTTGCCGCTGCGCTCTCAACGGTTCATGGGTCTTTCACTATGGATAGTAGCCCTTTTCCATCCAAAAGGGGTAGTGGAGAGGGCGAGAGTGGGGCTACTAATATCCGAGCCAGCAGCACCTCGGGCGTGGACGTATTTCTCAAGCTTCCGAAGGAGCTCATCTACGAAGTTGTCGGCTATCTCGGTTCTACGGACATTGCGTTGCTGCGGCTCGCCTCACGCGCTTTTACGCATCTCCCCATCTCGCTTTGGCACAGGCTCGTAATCGAGGAGATGCCCTGGCTGTACGAAGCATGGTCGAATGCCGTGACGCCGTATCCGTGGGTGACGAAGGACGGCGTGGAGCAAGTCGAACGCGAAGAAGCCCGGTGGAGAGCGGAGAGGGAATATTCGCTGAGCCTTCATTCCCGCGCAGACGTTATCCGCCAGGACATGCCGGACATATTTCGTGAGTGGTGGGCAGACCACAGTGGATTTAGGTGGCAGGAGCCGGAGACCTCAGAGGAAGAGAGGGAGATGGAGAGGCTGCGGCCTGTACCTCTGCCCGCTGCGGGGACGAACTGGTATGTTTTGTATAGAGAGATCACTGCAAATTGGGGCAAGTTGAAGGGGTTGCGGAATCGGGAGAGAATATGGGATTGTGTGTTGGAGATTGTTGGACGGATCAGAGATCTCCAGGAGGATAATATGCATGGCCTATTAATGTCTGCATCCCACTGAGGTTGAATAGGGAGTGTATAAGTCTCCGAGACCGAGGAATACGATACCTATTAATCTCGAATCAGTGCATCAGCTATTTTAAATCCTTCGGATGTATTCCCTAATAGGAAACCACACCGATGCACAGAAGCCCCGGAAATGGTCCGGGGTAACACAGATCGTCGAGGAAGGGTTAATTTGACGTGGGATTGATGCACAGCTAAAGGCATCAGCAAACCAAATCCAGCAAGTGATCTGCCGCTTCTCGGGTGCAGATCAGTAAACTTACTCATAGGGCAGAGGCTATCCAATCCCCGTCCACATCTCTAGTTGCTTACTCCCTGCAGTCCACGATCCCTGAGCGACGCAATGCCGTTTTTTGCTGCGCACGACAGCGCAAACGGGCTTTGGGCCTAGATACGAGCAAAACGATGTAGCCATTGGTACGACAATACAACAGCAGGACTTTAAGCGAGCACGTAAAGTATAGTTTGTCAATGAGCTCGCCCACATCAATGGCATTGGGACGACCGTTCCCTTTTGCTTCCGGTCCTGCGCCGTGACCTCTGGGGAAAGTCCTACGCGTGTCTCGTATACAAGACGCTTGAACTTTAACGGTGGTAAAAATCGTGCCCCGACCCTTTCCGGTCCTTCGAGCTGACGCAAAATCGGCTCTCCATCTCAAAAATCAGCGGTGGTATATATATGATGCTGTTCACGCATATAACTTAGGTCCAACTCCCAAGACACCCGTTGAGCAGTATATTCCTGATATAACACCCAACCCAATAGTGTACGCGAATTATTCCGTAGCTATGAAGTTCTACATCCTCAACTTCCTCTTTCTTCCAACCCCGATCCTTGCCCGAGTTGGGGGCCGATGCTCTGGCATCTGGGATCAATTAACCTGCATCTGCCTCGACCACAACGTCTGCACAAATACCTACCATGGAGCAGCCATTCAAGGATCTGCGCCGGATTGGCCCTGTCCCGGCGACGCGGATAATGTCTGGGGATGCCAAGTTTCTCCGTGCCCTGGCGTGGGCGGGGGTACGTTTTGTGCCTGGAAGAACGAATGCGTGGTTCCACTCCCCGGTGAGTGCATTTTCAACGGCTTTGGTGTTTGTAAATCTGCGGCTAATGTAAAAGGGATAGATCCGGTTTGTCCTGGTGGGAGTGACTTTGTTTGCTGCTATATCTGATTCGATGCTTAAAGGTTGCGCCTGAGATATGATGGGTGATATCGCCTGGACTTTGGACAATTGGCAGAGGGGATAGGTGTAGATAGACATATTTCGAACGTCTACACGGTGATAACCTACCCCAGTGCTACAGTATTCTCGGAGCTCTCAGACAATTGTGGGAAGGATACGTATTACCAGAGCACGACGGACTGTGGCCGGAGGGCGTGACCGTCGGAGAGACGCACATCGTCCCCCTTCTGGCACTTTGAATGGAATGTAAATTATCACCAGCCCCCGTCTTGTCCTCTATATATCTGGCCACGGAGAAAGGAAACCTTAAACTTGTGGCCATGTCTTTGTTCTCAAGATACTCTTCTACTCTACAATATGCGAGGATGAGCGATGTGTTGACCGTGTGGCACGAATTGGGAACTAGGATCAGGATTTACATCGGCTTTCGTATAGGGGCCAGAGGGTTACCCCGGGGCCGGCTGTGGAGAAGCGGGATGCTGGGCCCTTCCGCCGATATCATCGGTGGCATCTTCATAATTTCTGTATACTCGACAGGCTGGCTTTCGTGAGGTATCTTACTAGAAATCAAGCTCTTGGTCTCAAGAGATATTGTCTATTGTCGGCTTCGGGACTCCGTTGCCTGCGAGGTTAGAACTCTCTCGCGCTCGGAATCTGGAACGAATAGAACATATTTTCGGGATTGATATCGACATCTATCGAGTTCGCCCGCTTAAGGCCCAGGGCTTTCCCTCGGGAATAGGACTTCAGAATACTCCACCGAAGGTCCCCGTAAAAGGCCTTCGTCCTCCCCACCTAGTGCGAACTCGAAAAAGTCCGAAAGGTACTCGCGCAAGAGCTCCGCCACCCTCTCGCTAGATACGGCACCGAAGAAAGCCTCAACCGGCTGCTCATTCGTTCGCAACCAAAGACGTCGCCAATGATGGGGGCGTCAAAGAAGCTATAATGAGGTGAGTCTTTGAGAGTAAGCTCCTTGATCTAGGCTTGGGTGGTGGATAACGGTCCCATCAGGGGATTCGACAATGTCTGTCTCGTACGGGTGGTCCAGCACGATGACCTCGTATCCAATGCTCGCGATCTGCTGGGCTACGCCCGTGGCCTGGAAACCTGGCGAGAAGAGGAGGATGGGAAAGTCGAGATCAATTTCGGCCCACTCGCTGCAGACCTCGACCTCGAGCTGTTCTAGAACGCCGCTGGGACAGCCAAACTCGGCGAGAAATTCTTCGAGCATCGCGTCCCCGGCGGCGGCGACGGTCGGGGACATGTACTGAACGCGAGTTTCCTGGCTACAGTGGCCGTGGGACGGGCGAGAATTGGGATAATACCATCAAGCGACGCGCGTGAGAGGAGTTAGTTGAAGGGATCGACTCGAGAGTCGTCGACCAGTTCCAATGAGACCCATCGAGTATGAAAGGGCCCACCTGGCGGAGGGAAGACCTGGCCATGTGCTATTAGTTCGAACAGCAAGCTCGCGGCCCCGATGACTGATCGATGCATGGCGTGGTGGCATGCGGATATCTGGGCGGGATCAAGTCTTCCAAGGCCGAAGGGTCGAAAATCTTACTTATGCCCAGCGGCCAACTCTGGCTGGACGCAAGCTGAATGGACTCGGGTCTCAGCGTCAATAGGTAATAGGCACCGGTGCCCCCGGACACCCATCTTGGCGACAAGTCGCCCATAAATAGGTATCGTTTTTCATTACGAAAAAGAGGTCCAGGCTCATGGGGATATGTGATTGAAGTGAAATTGGACCCTGGTAGATACGTTGCTGCTTGATTCTAAGCGCATCGGCCATGGGCTTGCACTTGCGTGGCACCCGTACGTTTTGAGCAGATGAAGAAGCAGGGCGTCTCTCTTGAGTTAAATGCTTAGTCCGACCCCCAGGATGGGTGGGCACTGGGCATTGCATGTACAGGATACTTGCCAACAACGTCAACTGTACCTTGAGCAGTGATAATAGCGCTCTCATTAGGTGAGCAATGCTGGCGCGGACTTGGTAGTGGCCACTGACACGTCCACTGGTCTACCTTGTCTCACGACTTCTACCAAGTCATGATCGGCAAGGCAGGCATGACTGTCTACACGACAAGCAATAGCTAACAGAATGTAGTTTGTAGAAGAGACGTCAACTATTTAAAACCCAAGCCTATCAGTGCACATTGGAGGAAGCTTTTTAAACCCTGCACCTAATACGTCCAACACCAACCATTACCACCGCGCTGCTCGCAATGCTCTTGTTGAATGGTCAGCTGACAGCCTCGAAGTAAAACAAACTCACCACCATACATGTTCCCCGCTCTCGGTCTACCTTTCATTTCGACCACTTCTCATTTGGCTCCTCCTTGCCTGCACATCATGGGTCGAATAAAGCAATCATCGAGGAAGCGCTCTGTGCCACCGGTAATAACTTGGACACACTTCTACCTCCTGCCAGATCAGCAGTTGCCGGCATAGTCCGTAGACCAGACCCCAGGCCATATCAATGTCCATCATGGCCCACTTACAGGTGTGCGAGGTTGTAAGCGGGTATGGCTGGGAAGAATGGTCGAGGACCCTGAGCAGGCTGCCTACATCATCGGTAAATGCTATTTATATCAAGAAATATAAAGGGTTGAATATTACTAACTTTGGCGCAAAACTTATGCAGAATGGGCTACCTGGGATGATGTGAAGAACTTCCAGTCTTCTCCTACCTGTGCAGAGTTCCTACAGAACCTCCCCGAACACGATAACTCGCAAGTCTCTATTGATTCCAGCTTAAGACTAGAGAAGATAACTTTATATGAAGCCTTTTTATTATCAACTATGTTGCTGTGCTTCCTCTTGTTTAACCCTATTAACGATATTCTGAGGCCAGATGTGGAGGACCGTGTGACCTTCACTGCCTTTCTAGTACTGGGTAAAGTCGACTACTTACTAGGCCTGTGGAGGGATCATTTCAGGAGGCTATTTTACTCATTTATACCCCCTGGCTACAAATCCTTAACATTCAGCAGCTGCATCCGGGATACATTTTCAGCCACATGGTTCCATGTGCTTTCAGAAGACAGCTGGGTGGAGAAGAAGTTTGGGAAGCTGGATGATGGCGAGGGTGGTCGGACAATCATTTGTCAATTTCACCTATGGCCACGTAGGTGGCGTGGCACTCCAGAGAAAGAAGCGGCATTGGTGGCCGACCCCGAGGGGAGGGAGCGCTGGAATCAAGTTATAGCGCGGGTTATGCCGCCGGCTACGGCTTGGGTACAGGAGCGCTGAGATATTCACCGAATTCCGCGATGTGATCCCCGCCCTGCCGAGCCTCCAAAGCTTACGCAGCCCCAGAATGGAAAGATAAGCAGAGGACCGGCCAGTTTAAGCTAGCCGATATATACTCGTATGGCTTAACGTTTGCCTGCTTGATGATGGGGACGGATCCCTTTTCCAGGGCATACGAAAATGGGGAGGGACGGCTCCTGAGGCGTCACAAATACGAAGGTACCATGATGGTCTATCTGCGACAGGAGATGGCGCTGCTTGAAGACCCGAACTTAGACGACTGTGGTAGATCCTGTCGCTCACGATACGGAGGGACCGAGTGAAGAGAGACCTAAGGGGCGTGAAATCGCTATTACAGCCTCGAAAGTATGACCTCGGGCCTAGTTATTCTGGAATATGATTGATTGATTTCATTCTAGGTCTCTAGCGGACGGCGACGTCATAAGCACCGAAACAGTAGTTGACAGGATCAAATCTCGCGAGGTATGAGCCCACCCACAAACTTAAGACTTTTTATTGACTCAGCCGTGGCTTCTAACATCTGGCCGTACCGTACAATGCACTGACCGAGATACCTAGCGCAGCCCACGGATATGTCATCAAATCTCTCTTTCATATAGCCAACGAAAAGCACGACGATAACAGAGGCGGCGGCTGCCTTTGAACTGGGGGTTTGCTATAGCTCCGGCTTCGGGATCTTCCATGACGTGGGCTTCGGCCGCCGGGAAGCCGGATCACGGGCGATGGGGTGGGTCTTGCGGGCGGCCAAAGCAGGGGATCAGAGAGCACGTTTGTACTTGGTCCCTGTTTACGAGGCTTTTGGCAGCAGGCTTCCTGCGGATGTGCCGATCGAGGAGTGGCTCGAATGTCTCGCTGAGCGGGGATGTACCAAGGCAATTGGTTTACTTAAGGGGCTAGACGCATCGTTATTACATGAGCGAGCTCTCAGGCAATACCGAAAGCTGTATTGCGGACGTAGGCATCGATTGATCGATTCTGTTTATCAATTTGACTTGGACCATGATACTCCGGACCAGCTAAGAGAAATTAATGGCAACCACGAAACTGTTCTACACTACATAGCCTCGCAAAGCGACTTTGATCTTCTCAATAAGCTGAAAGACAAAGGCATCATTGATCCAGAGTTACTCAACAGGACAAACCTCGAAGGGGACACGGCCCTGCTCCAGGCTATGAGAGCGGGCCATGCAGACATGGCCAGGGAGTTGCTATTACTAGGTGCCGATGCCTCCATCACTAGCCACCTCGGCGAGTCTGTCCTACACTTCCTTACCAACCTTAATGAGAGCGATGTTGAAGATGTCGCGCAAAGACTTGCACAGGCCGGAGCTCGCCAGCTGCTGCAGAAGATCGCTCAAGACTCTAGCACCGCTCCCTTTAGCGAATTTGGCGCCTGGGGCCCAAATTCAGCGGCTCTTTCTGAAGATAATGCCAGTGCCCTCCATGTCTTGTTCGGTCTTGAATGCTCGCTTGCGGTTGGAGATCTAGTCGGATCAACGACGGACGCGATGATCTGGCGTCTGCTAGCAACTGCGCTAAGGTTTCGTCGGGTGAAAGTTTTGGATATTCTCGCGCGCAGATTAGGGCCCAAACTGATTCTTGGTGTCAACACTCGCAGATTCTGGTACGACCAGAACGCGACTACGCTCCTCGAGACATGTGTGTTTGGGCCCATTTCGTCCAAGGAGCAGCTTGGCCTCGACTACCCTGAGAGATTCACTAGAATTTTGCCGTTGGCAAAGATCACCGTGGTGTACCTGCCTCTTGTCTTGGATTTCTTCTGCGTCATGGCGCCATGGTGAAAGACGACGAGGTTGCCGGGGTTGTGCCCTTCGCTATCCGGTCTCGCAGAAGAGACGCCATTTTGACACTAGCCGCGCATTATTCTCCAGAGACCCCCTTGCTTTGGGCGAGGTGGGCAATTAGATGGCCGGCTCCCGAGATCTTCTTCGACCTGCTTGGTATACATCCCGGTGGTAGGGAGTGCACATGGCCGGGTGTTGCTGGTTATATCTCTTACCCTCTGCTCTACCTGAGTCAGTTGATTGCCTGGGGCCTCGACCCGATCTTATTGTAAGTCCCTGTCACTTCTCATTAACGGCGGTCTATTATTACGCCAGGGTAGTGCGAATCATAGCCTCTACATATACTCATCGATCTCTGGTCTAGGGAAACTCTCATAGACTTCTTGCAAAGAGCGTATGTGGCCCATCGCATCCGCTGGGTTCCACGGGATAAAACTGAACGAGAACGACTAGAAGCTTTGACCCACGTCTCCACCATCACTTACAATCCTTTATATGCTGCCTACGTCGCAGGAGAATTGGGCGTCGTTCGCCTCCTCTTTAGATTCGGAGCCAGCTTGCAGGATAGTTGGGACGATGGCCACAGCATTCTCCAGGCCATCCTCAGACGGGATCTAAACAGCAGGCCCCAACAGATAGCTGAGATTTTACATATGGCTGTATTTTCTGGATCCAAAAAAATCATAACCGAAGCGGATATCGCCATCATTCTTCTGGCTCGCTGTTGCGCTCCAGGCCTTAATCGAGCTAACAGAGACGGCGAGCGAGATTGGAATAAGAGACACCGCTTATTGCCGAACCTGCTCCGAAATCGATTTAAGTGGATTCGGTTGCACAACACGTCAGGATATTTTCTAGAGTGGAACCACATGCAAAATGCCACGGAAACAGCAAGGCTCTGGGAGCAGATTGAGGCAGCCCGCTGTCTTCTTAACCTCGGCTTCGATCCGGACGGGACAGGACTACCTTGTCCTGAATGGCTGGATACTCCTACCATGACGCCGCTAGACGTGGTTTGCTGGACGTCATACATGCCCAACGGTTGCTGCACTCCGACCGGGCAACAACTACGACGGGCTAATCGCGGCCTTGCTGATTTGCTTAGGGAGCGGGGGGCGAGGCATGGTCCTGTCTACCGTTTGGCATATCACTTCGGCCTATCGTTTCGCCAATTATCATGGTCCAGTAGATGGTTCATTTTCACCTCCTCGCCAATCCTGCTAGTGCTGTATTTCTCAGACGATCTCACGGACCTTGGATCGCCGAGAGTCCATTCCTGCCTCTTCTAGATCGACTCTCCCGGTTACAATTCGAATATTCGGAGAGACTTTAATGCTAGAATTAAAACGCAATCGCGAATTTCACGCCTGTCGACTTCCGGGGCCTCAAATAGTGGGATGCGTCGGTGGACACGGGGCTTATCGGTGGCTCGCGAACTACCAGGAGGAGATTAAGTAGTTTGACGCGAAGAAGAGTCATGGCGAACGGCTGGGGGGGGGGGGGGGGGGGGGGGGGGGGG